>JACXGJ010011772.1:0-19162 GCA_016801105.1 Esox niger | reverse complement strand
AAGTGTTTTGTTGTTGTTGACTATCGTGAAATGATTGCACAGTGTTTTGTTGTAGTAATAGCTATTGTAAATTGGTCATTCTAGTTTGTTTATTGAGATTCTAAGCTTTCTGAAAATATAAGACATGCCTATACCAAAAAAAAGTATATTTTACGACTCGTCGCAGTTTTTGTCACATTCCGCGAATATGAATCTTAACTGTCCCGTCCACGGTACGCCCCGACAGTACTGGTTAACTAGCATATATCTGATATCCATCGTCTCCCTGTGGCAGTATCTTCAAATGGGTCCTTTACCTTGTAGCCCTGCTTTTCAGCATTGTGTTTAGCCCCTTCGAGTGTTCGCACCCTGTATTCTAGAACAGTCCGGGCAAGCTGGGGATAGAAGAGCCCAATGCTCGGATACATCCAAGTGTCCTATATAGGAGCGGGTAGAGGAAGGGGACCCTTGTTTTACTGTTATGGTGACTAGTTAGGAAGGAAACATACTGGAATTTCCTCCAAATTACTGTACAAGGTTTATCCCAGTTGGAGGATTCCATCCTGCTTATTCCACTAATTCCTGATATCCTCCAACCAGGATCTTAGAAAAATATATAAAGCATAAACTACCAGGTGATAGTACAGTGATATAAAGCATTAACTACCAGGAGACGGTGGCATTCCCCCTCACCTGGTCCCAGAACACATGGCCCCAGTAGTCTTGGCCTGAGCCTCCATTGGACAGCCCTCCAGGACTGACCCCACCGAAGTGACCAGGCACCTCGTGCAATGACGGGAAAGCACTGAGCAGGTAGAACATGCAACCAATTAGAGCCCTGCTGAATTCTTCTGGACCAATAAGCTCCAGTTTGCTGCCTGCCCACAGCTCCTCCCATGCCCGGAGGTGGGTGGGACGAAGGTTCCCATTGGCCATCAGCTCCAAACCTGTGTATAATCATAATCACGTGATGAAGCTGAAATGGAGCAGCAGGACTGTACTACAAATGTACGCACATTTTATAATCAGTGGCACGCTTTTGCGTTCATCCCTGTATTGCTGGTTCACTGTCACAACAAGCTAGGTAGAGTTAGTTGTTTAACCCCACTTTGCACTGTTATGGCTTTGGGCTACTTCCAAGTGCTACACATCCACTTCCCCGCCTTTACCCGTGTCATAGTGGGCCTGTGCACTCTCCTTATCGCCAGCCACGGTCACCACAAAGCCCCAGCGGGACTGGGTCTGGTCGGCCAGCAGGGAGAGGGAGGTGGGGATGGGCGTCCAGATGAAGTGAACGGCGGGGCAGACATCCCCTGGGACCTCTGGCGTGATGGTCTGACCATGGATGTAACTGGGGAAGTAGAGGTGGGATTGTTAGGGGTTTGTGCTAGCTGGGATCCTTACTCCCAAACCTGACCATAATAACCAGAAAAGAAAATCCGCTTTTTGAAAGTGCAATGCTGTTTTTGCATGAAATAAAATACCTTGCAATTGTTAAACTTCTAGAATGGGTTTTCTATCTTTTGAAAGGCCTAACCATGACATTTGCAACGTAGCACTGATTACTCAAATTTCATGTTTATGTGTCCTAGATGGAAACTGATGTAGCAAAAAAACAGCCCAAACTGTCTTCTCTGAACCACGTTCATCTTAAAAACACTTTAATTTCACACGCCGATCTGACAGAAATACTGCTGGAATAAAAGGAGAGCATTTGATTGCTCTTTTTAAGACAGAATGCTGGCCTCTTTCTCCACCATAAAGGGCTAGAAATCTCACCTGCCACCTTTGTATTGCGGCTCAGACTGGAACACAATGTCATCACTTCGGGGCTTGAACCGGCTGTCCAGCTTCACCCTGATTGGCTCCTGGGTGGTGCCCTGACGAACCAGCAGGACCTCCATGACCAGGAGGTTGGGATGGTGACGATGAGCATAGAGCAACTGGGAGGCCATAACATTAGCTGTCCGCAAAGAGTGGGTAAAGATACCTAGAAAGGTGGAGAGAAAGATTCCCATTAGGTTACCACTAGGAAACATACTCTAACTTCCTTCATACTGGGCAACCTGTCTGTCTGTCTATATTAACTAGATGGTAGCAACCTGTCTGTCTGTCTCTATTAAGTAGACAGTAGCAACCTGTCTCTCTGTCTATATTAACTAGACAGTAGCAACCTGTCTGTCAGTCTCTTCTAACTAGAAATTAGCAACCTGTCAGTCAGTCTCTACTAACTAGAATGTACCAACCTGTCTGATAGTCTCTACTAACTAGAATGTACCAACCGGTCTGATAGTCTCTACTAACTAGAATGAACCAACCAGTCTGATAGTCTCTACTAACTATTATATATCAACCTTTCTGTCAGTCTCTACTAACTAGAATGAACCAACCTGTCAGTATTTACTAAGTAGAATGTACTTAACGTTCAGTCTCTACTAAATAGAATTTACCAACCCGCCAGTATCTACTTACTAGAATGTACCAACCTGTGAGTCTCTACTAACTAGAATGTACCAACCTTTCAGTCTATACTAACTACAATGTACCAACCTGTCTGTCTGTACTAACTAGGCATTACCAACCTGTCTGTCTTTTCGTACTATCTAGGCTGTACCAAGGTTGGGAACCACTAAGACAGAACCAAACTACCTGTGTGGGTATCTAGGCTGTACGAGTGTTGTACAGGTCCGGTCGTCTCATCCTCCTCTATCTCCATCCTCACAGCCAGAGGAGAGGGGAGGTTGGCACGGTGACATTCCCCACCCTCGCCGTTATAGAGACCACCCATATGCATAATGTCGCTGTAAACTCTCCAGCCCAGCAGCCCATTGGCCAGCGGAGGCAGGAAGCGAAGGTCAAGGGGCAGTAGGTCCGTTGTGAAGATGTATGGGTCAGCAGGGGTCTCATTGGTCATTGTAGGTAGGGTTTGTCCACTTCCACTTAGGATGATAAAATGTTAAATGAATGGTACCTACAACAGAACCGTACAACACACACAGATTGCCTGTGTCATACAAACAGAATGCCTATGTCATACATATGGAATGCCTGTAGAACAGCTATAAATCTGAGCTATTTATAAAGCACAACATTTGGTTTTTCTAGTTATAACTTCCCAACTGTTTTGTTTGAAGTCAGAATTGCCAGCTTGCTCAATGTGGTCTCAAGGGAATATGTAATATATTATACATAAATATGTGATGCTTAATTTCATATATTGTTAATGTACAATGCACTACCAAAACGTATCATATGTTACGAACATTATTAAAACATACTACTACTAAATCATATCTAACAAATGTACAGAGTCGTACAATTTGTTACAAATGAAATTTAAGGTTAGGGTCGTGGTTAGAAAAATTATTAACATGAATTTGAAATTCCCTGGACCATAGGATCACCAATGCACTCACTATCATGCACTTTCAAAATTAGCATTGTCAGTTTAACTATTCACATAGTATTGTTTTGACTTAAATATATTTCACAATTTTAGAGGTAACAGCCCACAAAATTACTATTTTCTGTTTAGTGTATCAGCTCATTTGAGAGAAGTTACTCGCATAGATGTGAAGAAAAATTGACTTATTTCCTCACGTTTCAAGCTGTTATGCCATTGAGGTGTCTCTTCTATTTCATTCTATTGCTAGCGTGAATGGGCATTTTGTTTGTTAAGACTTCCATCCTCTTATCGGGAGTGATGAACCTACAACAGCCCATCAGTGCTCTGCTGTAAGATTTCTTGGTGGCCAACACTGTAATATGGTAAAGGCCCCCATCTCAAACGACAGTAGGTCATTTTGGATTATATGCTTTTCATGTAAGTATTTTTATGTAATGTATTCAGCTGCAAATATGTACTGATGAAATTTACCTTACATATACATATATACACATATTTTGCAGAGGGGCTGAATACTTATTTCCCTCAATAAAATGCAAATCAATTGATAACATTTTTGACATGCGTTTTTCTATATTTTTTGTTGTTATTCTGTCTCTCACTGTTCATACCAATTAAATTATAGACTGATCATTTCTAGGTCAGTGGGCAAACATACAAAATACTTTTTTCCCTCCCTGTACATATCCATACAAATATATAAATACATATACATACAGTTAGGAAAAAAGAATTTGATCACCTGCTGATTTTGTATGTTTTGTATATAATATTGTATGCTGAATGCATACAATATTATAAAAATATTTGACACGTACCACATGAGGGACAATTTGGTTATGAGTAAAAGAGAACAGTAGAGCCTAAAGTTGATCAAAGACAAAGAATTGCAGCAAGATGGAACATACATCAGTCAAAGGTTGGTATCTTATACATGTCAAACTATTTAACTGAATTAACTCAAATGAGCCATTGGCTTCAACCCGAGCTAAAGTAGCTAGACATTAGGTAATCTTTAATTGTGAAAAGTGACATAAATTTACAGGGACGTTAATTACATTGAAACATTTTGTTTGGGGCTTCGTAATCTCTTTTTACAATCCGGGGGTTGGAATTTGTTCTTCCTTACCAATAAAGATTATACCCTTGCCTTTGTAGACCTGAAACGTGTTTTTGCCGATCCCTAAGAATTGTAAGAAATGTAATAACTTACTGTAAACCTATTTTAAAAAATGCATGTAAAGAGTAGCTAACATCTAGCTACTTTATTTGTGGTCAAAGTAAATTTATCAGTTATGATATCCATTTTCATCACATAACGAGATTATAACAGACTCACGAGAGAGCTAAAACAATACAGTACCAAAACAGAAATGAAATAAAGAACGTCACCCTCACCATAATACAGAGAGTAGCGTGACAAATAGAATTAATCTCATGATCTCGAAAAGTATACGGTAAGGAATGATGAGAAGATAACGTCAAAAAGTTCATGGCGTTCGATTACTGCGTGTGAGCAAATCTCTTAAACCAACTTTCTGTGTCACTCTTTTACAGAGAAAACTTTCTGTCTCTCTATTAACTGTACACCGCAGGAATTTTCGTCCACACTTTGATATTTCTGGTGGAGGAACTGTCGCACTCTCACGCGAGGGAGACTGTTTCCATTCGAAATTTCAGGAGAAGAATGGAATGCTCAAAATAACACAGTAGAAACAAAGTAAAGTCTCACGTGTGGAATATCTGGAACTGATAATTCAACAAATGTCGAACGAAGCCTCCGAACTGCCAAATGCTATTATGTTAAAAAAAAAAATATCTAAAAGTTAACATCCGCTGTAACTCCAGACCTATTGAAACGTTGGTTTTTGTCGGGTATATGTAGTGGGAGGAAGTAAGTCTATTCGGGCTGGAAGTTTGACTAGCCTGGTCAGGAACCCGTCGTCCTCGGATTGGATTTATAATATGGTTGGATATATGATTGGCTGGAATGGATAATAATTGACAAAGCACTTTGAAAAGTGTATGTAAAATAAAACTCAAATGCTGCTCAAATGTTGCTGTAAATGCGTGTAATTCAACACTGGTCCCTCTCATTTTCTATTTGAGAACGTAAAATCACGTGACTATGGAGGGATAACCTCGTGACTTTGGAACCTATACTTATTTTATATTGCTACAGTCACGGGGGACTATTCCTGATGCTGATCTACTCACAGTCTACTTCATCAATATATTTTAACAATGGCTTCAGTAGTGGCTGTAAAAAAAAACTTTTGGTGAATATCTAACCGTGACTGAAATGGTTATGTCCGAGAATGACACCATCTTTACGAAAGTATTTAAGGTATCGCTTCTCGGCCTTTTGGCTAAGATCAAGTGTAGTATCTGTTCTTATCAGTTTAATATCTGATACGTCCCCTATCTGGGGACCATATATTAAATTGATTTTTGGAATAGGGAGATGGAATAGGGGCTTGCTCCGTCCACTCCACGCATCGACCTGGTATTGCAGTACCTCCAGGAACGGTGCACCCCCCTCTCTTTGTACAAAATAAATTATAATAGCATCAGATTTCGAATTGGCCTGGACGCTGGTATATATCCATTTTATGTATGAAGGGAAAACTATTTAAGACCGAGATCTCATTTACTGTGGTGCACTGTGTTTCAACAAATAAAAACATGAATACGATTTTAAAACCGATGTAAAACTTCAAAAACAACAGAAGTGAAACGGCGAGTCACTAGTCTGATGTGTTCTTATGTCTCAATTCGCTCATGAAATGTAAGGGTCAAGTGTCTCTAAATAATGTTTACCATCTGTATGCGCTTGACTACATTGTCAGACGCGTTTATGCGGTTCATCAACTTTATATTCTTTGCCGAAAGGCTTTCTCTCGCTTACGGCCATACCAGCCTGAATACGCCCGATCTCGTCCGATCTCGGAAGCTAAGCAGGGTCGGGCCTGGTTAGTACTTGGATGGGAGACCGCCTGGGAATACCAGGTGCTGTAAGCTTTTTAACCAGCAGGGTGTGCTCTTCTTTCCTTCCATCATCAGCCAGCCACTGACATACAACTATGTCCTTTCTGATTTATCTAACCTTTTGCAATGTTTTAGCCAATTAAGTTCTGACTATTTTAACTGACGTTAAAAACCATAACAGAATCATGGACAGTGGGACTGGGACTCGTGTCTCGTCTATATAATAAAACAACAAAAAATACCTCAAACATGGAGACCTAATACCCTATTAAATTTGGATTGTAAACTTTTTAGTAAAGTTACGACCCTTCCATTTGACATTTTTTCGATCCATAACTGGGGGGTTGGGAACCAAGTAACTGTTTGTCATTCATTTAAGCCTTTTAAACCAGCAGGGTGTGCTCTTCCCATACATTGGAGTTTGGGCGACAGCAGCAATACAATTTAGAGAAGCAGAACCTTTTTAAATACTTAAGAGATATTTGAGAAATGCGATTATATTAGTCAGTCAACTGAGGAATGTACTAAAACATTAAGGGAGTATGCAATCATCACATTATAATACCAAGTCAGTTAAACTTCAGGGATATCAAGCTGTCAGTTTGTGAAGCATAAATGATTGTGAATCAATGTCACTTTTTTGGGTGCAAATGAGTGTCAACAGATGCACTGGAGAGGCAATAGCAAAACAATCCAGAAAAAGGGAATGGTTTTGCAGGTGGTGGCCACAGACAATTACTCTCTCCTTATCTTTCCTGACTGATTCTTCTCTAGTGTTGTGTTTTGCTAGTGTCCTTGTCACTACTGGTAACATAAGGTGGTACCTGCAGCCCACTCAGGTTGCACAGGTAGTTCAGCTCCTCCAGGATGGCACATCCATACGTACCGTCAAACAAAGAGTTGTTGTACCTCTCAGTAGTCTCAAGTGAATGGAAGAGATTCCAGGAGACGGGCTGTTCAACAAGGAGAGCTGGACAGGGCCGTGAGAGGGCATCAACCCAGCAACAGGACCGGTATCTGCTCCTTTGTGCGAGGAGGAACAGGAGGAGCACTGCCAGAGCCCTACAAAATGACCTCCAGCGCGCTACTGGTGTGCATTTTCCTGACCAGACTGTCAGAAACAGACTCCATGAGGGTGGCATGAGGGCCCGACGTCCTCTAGTGGGATCACAGCCCAGCACCGTGCAGCTCAATAGAATATGTGATAGACATGAAAGAGCCTGGAGACGCCGTGTTGAACGTTACGCTGCCTGCAACATCATCCATCATGACTGGTTTGGCGGTGGGTCGGTGGTGGTCTGGGGAGGCATATCTGTGGAGGGTCCCACAGACCTCCACATGCTAGCCAACGGTACCCTGACTGCTGTTAGGTACCGGGATGAAATCCTCAGACACATCGTCAGACCTTACGCTGGTGCAGTGGGCCCTGGGTTCCTCCTGGTGCAGGACAATGCCCGGCCTAATGAGTCCAGAGTTTGTAGGCACTTCTTCTATGACAAAGGCATTGAGGCCACTGACTGGCCCTCACGTTCCCCAGACCTGAATCCAGTTGAGAACCTCTGGGACATTATGTATCGGTACATCCGAAACTGCCAAGTAGCGCCACACACTGTCCAGAGTTCACTGATGCTCGGATCCAGGTGTGGGAGGAGATCCCCCAGGACCTCCTTGGTCGGTTCATCAGGACCATGCCCAGACATTGGCGGGAGTACATACAGGCACATGGGGGCAGTACAAAATACTGAGACACATTAGTAGTTGCCGTGATGAAATTCACACAAGTTGGTACAGTCTGTAATTTAGATTGTTTACTTTGATTTTCAGTGTGAGTTTGAAACCAGCCCTCAATTGGTTGGTGATTTTGGTTTATATTGACCGTTCTTATGTCACTGAGTTCTCGACGAATTACATAATGTACTGTAAATGTTTTGAATTTTATATATTCAGTTCATCGAGACCTGATGTGTGATTATGATGATTTTGAATTGAATTTGGAAAAGCTCTTAAAAAAGGGGAAAATTAGATTTGCATAAACACATAGAAACCCTGGTAAATGGATGCAAATGGATATATGGAAGATAGTACACCCATGAAACCTTTTGTAGATCAGGCCATATAATAATGACTGCCTGTCTAACAGTCAAACTTATTTTCCATTAATTTCCAATTTGTGCAAAACTAGCCTCATTGGGGAACTGTCAAGCCCTTCTACACCTTCAAATGTCATAAGATTAACTTTGTTCGTATAGTAGTCATTTTTTTATTTTTGAGCTTATAAATAATTTTATTCTTCTGATGAAGTTTCTTTAGCTTGGGTAAAAAAAGGTTTAATACCAAATAGAAAAAATATCAAATCAGAATCTTTCTTGGGTTGTATTTTGGCAGCTGTTAGGACTATGCCTTCAGGAGCTTGACAGAAAACATCTGCCATTCAACTGTAATTGACAAGCATTTTTGAATGACAGTATAATCAACAATTTGATGTGCAATGAATGTGAATGTTTTGGAGTGTAAAATCATGTCCCAGAGACACATCACTAGACTTGGAATTTAGTCATTTTAGGGGAAAGGACATTAGGCCTTCGGGTCCACAAAAATGTTAAGACCAAAAACCAGGGCACAAATGCCACTAAGTGAAATAAGAGAATTTGGAACTTACAAAATTACAACTTGAATTGATAAGAAAATAAACATGCATGACATAAAACATACAATATTCACTTTTAATATCATACTTGAATATTAACTTATAACTGATATGTTTTAATTCTGTTTTATAACTATTATATCCACTCCTCCAAAGTGTTTCATAGTTGAAGTTTTATTTGGGAGCGTTCACTAGACAACAACAAACAGGTAACTGTTTTGACAGTTAAGTAACGTTAAGGCTAGCAAGTCAGAAGGATAACATTACCTCAGTTACCCAAAAATATAGCGCGAAGTATTGCCTACTTTAACATCTCAATCCGCTGCGCTAAAGAGTACGGCCTAAATAAACAAATAGAGTGAATTGTTTGTGCACCACAAACGCTGCCATGTCGAGTGATATCAAAGCTGGCGTTACTTTACGGAGCTTTCAGAAAGTCTGGTGTGTTTGAAGTCGGACGTTTCTCACCTCCCAGTTTATAATGAACGCACCTTCCTTGTACGCGGTTTTCCAATAAAAATGGGGCTACGTTTCAAACAATGTCGAGGGTGAAAATTATTTGTTCGGGGATGGCGGGTTTTTGTGCTACTTCTGAACTTCACCGCGGCCGTATAATTTCTGTCTATATGCTATATCGTGTTTCTAGGCTGTTATCACAGTCAGGCATCAGGTACGGTAGGATCCGTGGCTTCACATGTGCATCTTAAGTTTTGTTCCCGGGTGTGGGGGTAGTTGTAAAAGAGTCAATATTGTGCATCAACCCAAGTTGGTCTAGTTTTCAGGCATTTATTGCTGGTTTTGAGCAGTCGTTGGACAATACATTTTTGCTTAACCTGGCAACACGTGATTCAGGTATGATCTAAAAATGTCCGCTAACAATCGAAAACTAACTAGCTAGCTTGCTTACCTCCATGTAGTCTGTTGTGGTTTTTATCAGCGAACTTCAAACAATCTTATGATCTGGCTGACCCCAATATTTTGACGATAGCAGGGGCACAAAGGCCATGGTAGGGCGTACAATTATTTTCGGGGTATCATGGCTAGAGCGAAGTGCAACGACAGCCGATCAAATTCCTACGCTGTACGTCTATCATTTTACTTCAGCACGCTTAAAAAATTACTACAGACACCTTTTGTGTCCGTCAACTACCACATGGTATGTTTATTATTTCTGTTGCCTTCCCCCCAGCGCGTACAATTGCTGATAACTAATTTAATTGAGTTGAGTGTACTGAACTGCTGAGTTGTAAAATATGTGCAGTAACTGTGGATAACGTCTTCAGAATGATACAACTGTACCTGTAAATGCTTCCCTATGCTCCCCTTTTCCAAAATGCTCTCTGTCTGCCTGTCTGTCTGAGCATACATATACTGTCCTCTGTCCTTCCAGAGTGAAGATGTCTCTACGAGAGGGGGCGCTGTGACCCAGTGACTTGTCCCAGTTCAAACAGGTCGGTCCTCAGACCAGGAGACACATCAGAGCTGCTGTTGCTGGACACCACAGTGGAGCTGCTCAGGGAGATGGTCTACACCAGCGGCATGGCTGAGTCTAAATCACCTGGTACTACATAACTCTAACCCTGTCCTAGTCCAACTCACATGGTTCTACTACAGTCAATCAATCAAATTATTTTATTTTACATCAGCAGTTGTCACAAAGTGTTTTTACCAAACCCCCAGGCCTTAAACCCCAAGGAGCAAACAACAGTAGTGTTGAAATTCAGTGGCTAGAAAAGACTCCCTAAGAAGGCCAACATTTCGGAAGAAACCTTGAGAGTGAACCAGGTTCAGAGGGGTGACCAGTCCTTTTCTAGCTGAGCCGGGTGAAGACCTCAGGATGCCCTGGACAGGGCCCAACAGGCAGGAAATCAATCCACCCACATTGCCAAGCATCAACCAAAAGGACACCCACCACTAAACTGATAAGAACAGATTTTATTTTGTTTAATAAAAAAATAAAGTATTGTCATACATATGCAAACGTGAACCATGCGCAACATGCACACTGCGGCAAGAAGTTAAAACATGTTTAGAAAAATACTAGAAATATGACCACAAGATATACAGAACCACAGCAGAAAACAATAGTGCAAGAAGAGGCAGTACAAACAAAAGCACAATAAGAGCTGTAAGATCCCAATGCTTGTGTCAGTTTTAAACCAAAATTACATATCTATTAGCCTGAGTGCCGGCACCAAAGGGTTCCATGTCCATTGGGCGGATTTCCATTGGATGGATTTAAAGTGTCCGTTCGTCAAGTGTGGGTATAGCTGCCGTGTCTTCACCATTGATCAGGAATCCGTGTAAAATTGTGGTCATAAAATGTAGCACGTACCGGAAGACGTTTATGTAGTACAAGCAAATGGAAATCTATAAGTCTGTTATCCAGCCCTTTCATTTGCACACGCAACCAGGTGGCGGGTGATATACTTACAAAGCCTGTGGGGCGGCTACTTTCTATCAGGTTACTGTACAACGTCTTGTGGTTAAGTGCTTTATCATTTTCTTTGCAGACAGGGTATTTACTTACCCACTTTACAATTTCCTTAAAATGCAGGGGGACAGTCTCCGCTTTAGGTTTACTATTGTCCCACTTCACCAAGGACCTTAAAGGTACAGAGAGCCAAAATGTTGTAATATTTCACATTTGTGTCGACCCATGGAGGTGAGAATCCCACAAATGTTAGTGTAAAACAGAGTATTGAGTTTCAGGGGGAGGTGAGGGAAATCTCTCCCACCAGCCTCAACGGGCTGGTACATCAGATCTCTGCGGACGTACTCATATCCTCCCCCAAATTTTTTTTTACATTGTTCGTGTGGTCATTTTCCTCATGCCCAAAGGAATTGGAAAAACATATGCAGGGTGGAGCAAAGCAGGCAGAATGTCCGCTTTCAGCACTAATACCTTTCCACTAAAGGATAATCTCCTGACTTTCCACAGCCCCAACCTCCTGTTTACAGTCTTCATTTTATCTGTCCAATTAGCCAGCTCATCATTAATTTCATTCCCAAAAGACACACCAAGCACTACCATCGGTCCTCTGCACACAGTCAAACCACACAACGGATCCGTTCTCCGTTTCCACTGACCAACAAATTTTATTTCGGTTTTATTCTTATTAATTTTGGATCCAGAGGCCGCTGAGAAACTTTCAATAACTTTAATTGAGTCTCTCAGACTCTGGTCATCTGCCAAGTATATAACACTGTGTCGTCCTCATACTGTGAGATTTTTAAGATGTCCCCTCCGGGCAACCGAAGACCTCTGATCTCCTGATTTTTCCTTATTGCACAGGCTAACGGTTCAATATATAAGACATAAAGAAGAGCTGAGAGAGGGTCCCCTTGCCTAAGCCCTCGAGACTGCTTCACCAAATTTCCTAACCTTCCATTAATGTTTACCCTACTCCCTACGTCAGTGTAGAGAGCGTGAATCCATTTTGTGTAATTTTCCCCAAAGCCTAATTTATTCAGAGTTCTAAACAAAAAAACATGATTTACCATGTCGAAAGCCTTCTCTTGGTCCACATTTACTATAATTGCTGACAGGTTCCTCTCTACATACTCTAGGATATCCCTGTGTAATTGTAAATTCCAATTTATTTTCCTTCCCTCCATACCACATGTTTGGTCTTATCCAACTATGTAAGGCATGGCAGCAGACAGGCAGGAATTTAGGACTTTGGCTAACATTTTGTAATCTACGGATAGCATAGTCAGGGGCCTCCAGTTTGTTAATAACTTGGGGTCACCTTTTTTATATAGCAGGGAGATAACACCCTCTGTCATCGTCCCCCCCATGCGCTTGGAAACAAAGATGTCTCTAAAGACCTCCAACAGATGCTTACCAATTTGCTTCCAAAAAGTATAGTAAAATTCTTTGGAGAGCCCATCTACACCTGGCACCGTGTTGTCCTTCATGATCTTTACGGCTGCAAGAAGCTCTGCTTCTTTCAATTCCTCATCCAACTGCTCCCTAATTTCTAGAGGTATTCGGGCTTCCACACAATCTAAAAATCTACTTCCTTTTTCATAATCAACTTCCTGTTCCTGGAAGAGCTTAGAAAAGTGAAGCATTGCAACCTCAAGCATACCATCTCCCTCAACTGTCCCCCCATCATCACCACATAGGGCAGAAAGAGTTCTGCTTCTATCACGTGATTTAATTTGTTTGAAAAAGTATGCAGAGCACTTCTCGTCCTTATCCCAACATTCTTGTTGTACTTTGAATGTGTAGCCTTGTGCTTTCTTCTCAAATAAGTGTTGTTGCTTTTTCTTTAAGGTACATTGCCAATCCACATCTAAGGAAACACCATTTGAGTTACTTTGTGCGTACAGTTTCTCCAGTTCTCTATGTAGAAAGTAAAACTCTGTGATTGTTACGTGTCCTTTCTTTGCAATATTCCTGGATGAAGTGCCTAATTCTAACAATTCAGAATTACCTGGTTGCATAAGTGTGCACACCCTTAAACCAATACTTTGTTGAAGTTCGTTTTGATTTTTAGTACAGCACTCAGTCTTTTAGGGTTAGGAGTCTATTAGCATGGCACATCTAGACGTGGCAATATTTGCCCACTCTTCCTTGCAAAAGCGCTCTAAACCTGTCAGATTGCGAGGACAACTTCTGTGCACAGCCCTCTTCAGATCACCCCACAGATGTTCAATTGGAATCAGTTGTGGGCTCTGGCTAGGCCATTCCAAAAATGTTAATCTTCTGGTGAAGCCATTCTTTTGTGGATTTGGATGTGTGCTTTGGATCGTTGTTGTGCTGAAAGGTGAACTTCATCTTCAGCTTTCTAACAGATGCCTGAAGGTTTTGTGCCAAAATTGCCTGGTATTTGGATCTGTTCATAATTACTTCCACCCTGACTAAAGTCCCGGTTCCAGACGAAAAACAGCCCCAAAGCATGATGCTTTCAACACTATGCTTCACTGTGGCTATGATGATCTTTTGGTCATGTGCATTGTTGTTGTTGCGCCAAACTTACCTTTTGGAATTATGGCCAGAAAGTTCAGCCTTTGTTTCATCAGACCATAATACATTTTCCCATGTGCTTTTTTTCGAGACTTCCAGCCGGGCTTGGAAGTTTTTCTTTGTAAGATTAATCAAAGTCACTTTAAAAAGTAGGCAGGTGTGTAATGACTTCAATTTAACCTGAGTTTGAATGTGATTGGTTAATTTGGATCACAGCCACATCCCCAGTTATAAAAGGGTGTGCACACTTAAGGGGGAAATTGTGCTCTCCCACCATCCTACAACAGAAATGTAAAACCCTTTCATCGCTACACAACACTGGAAAATAAATATAAACCTACTCTCAAAGGCTTTGTCATGAAGAATGTCATTATTGATCTTCCAGTATCCTTTTCCGAAAGCAAGAGTGTTTAATTTTACCGTGACTGAAATGCAGTCATGATCGGAATAAAAAACTGGGGATATTAGAGCAGAAGACACCTTGAGTCCCCGTGGGGAAAAAACATAATCCAGGTGACTTCTTGCACCCCTGCTGTTACCCCACTTGAAACCAGGGTCACCTACATTTAACACTCTGTATGCATCTACCGGATTATACTTCCCTATTAAGGTTTTGAGTAATTGACCTCCAGGATTTCCCCTGTCGTAGGATATGTTGAAATCTCCCCCCATAAACACCTGTCTGTTTGTCATGAAAATTGTGTCCAACCCATTCAGCATTTCCCTTCTTTCTTTAGGAGTCGGAGGTGCATAAACATTTACAACCCTGAAGAAATTCCCCCTCCAATCAGTGTCTACAATTGAGACCCTACCCTGAACTGCCGAGAAACTTCCTGTTATCTTTAATTCTTTATTCCTGCACAGGACCCCGACCCCAGAAGAATGTAGCCCACCAACACTCCACCTTGAATCCCCTTGTACCCATTCTCTGCCAAATTGCTCCACATCATGTTGATCTTTTAGATGCACCTCTTGTAACAGGCACACTGAGAACATGGGTCTAATAGAAGACAAATGGGAGAAAATGGTAGCTCTCTTTGCCGTGTTTTTTAGTCCCCTAGCGTTAACACTGGTGAGGCGACATGGGAAAAAAAAAACAGACAGTTGTCTATGACACAAAAGGGAAACTCACTTCAGGTAGTTTATCTCGTTTGGCAAACTGTCCGGGAAACGATGATCCCCACGGGGGACCCACGGGGGGTCCCCACAAATCGGTGTTAGGGATGGAAACAAAACTCGTCTCAGCACCATGCCCCTCGCTCGGCGTCGAAAGTGAGACACCACTGGGGGGGAGACCAGTGCTTCCTCCGAGAGAAAAAGCCGGCGCGAGAAACTCATCTTTATCTCTCCTCTCTTCCATTTGCGACGCCGCCAAGACTGAAAAACGATTTCCTCCCTCCTGAACCCCCCGCGGGTCCGCCTGCACGGGACCGGAGACCGGACTAATTAGCTTCCTCTTCCCCGTGGCCCTTCTCCTCTCTCCCACCATGGTCCAGGCCGCGGGCTCTACATGGGGGGTCGCGGTTTCTGTCGCCTTCTCAACCAGGTCACTCCAACTTTCGTCTAGGCCTCCGCTCACCTCGCATGGAGACAAATGCGCCTCTTTTACAATTTCATCAGCACCACGTGCACCCCTCTCTTCTTCTAGCTCGCGCACCACCTCCTCTATTGCTCGTAGCTTCAACGGTTCGTCTTCGCTTGTGTTCTTGCCCCTCACCGCGTTGGCGTAGGAGGGTATATTCTTCGGGCAATGACGGAAAAGATGCTCTTCGGAGCCGCACAGGCTACATCGTTTCAGCGCAGTACATTCCTTCGCTGTGTGGCCAAGGGAGCTGCAGTTTCTGCACCGGGTCTGGGAGCAAGCGTCCGCGAGGTGGCCGAAAGTACTGCATTTCCTACAGTAACGGGGTTGTCCCGCGTAAAGGAGATAGCCCCTGTCCGCTCCAATCGAAAAAGACGCGGGGGGTGTAGGTAGCCGTCATGACTGCTTTTGTCCTCCTTCTAAAGTACCCTAAACTGTCTCTTCCCTGTCCAGATGCCTAGTGCATCCTTTATTTTTCTTATCCCTGGCAGCATGGTGACATACCTACAAAGGTAGTGGACCAAGGTCTCGTCGGAGATCCAGGGATTGTACATACAGTCAGCACCCGTTAGTTGTGTCTACACATGGACTCCACGTTGAAATCCCAGAGAGCTTTAGATGTAGCGTTAGCCCGACAGAGCCCTCTCACTTCCTCCAGTCTAGTCACGGTGTAGAACGACACATCATAAAACCTTTCTACTCCGTTTTGCTGCAAACAAAGCACGTCATCTGATGTTAATTTAAGTATGTCGAAAAGCACGTCTTTCCCAAACAAAACTCCCATCATATTCTCATTTTTCTTCCACTGGAAACGCAACGTGTTCTTAAGACCAGCTACTGCTGACTGGAAAGAGGCCAACGAGGCCATCGCCCCTGAAACAAAAAACGCGGGAAAAATTGGATGAGGCTAACGTGGATCTTGATCTTAGCCAAAAGGCCGAGAAGCGATACTGGTATAACTTTTGGAAGAAGCTAGTCATTCTCGTACACGACACATTTGTTTCTTGACTAGGTTTGCACACACTGCAACAGGGATTTTGGCCCACTCCTCCATACAGACGTTCTCCAGATCCTTCAGGTTTCAGGGCTGTAGCTGGGAAATACAGACATTCAGCTCCCTCCAAAGATTTTCTATTAGGTTTAGGTCTGGAGACGGGCTGGGCCACTCCTTAGTTGCTCTGGCAGTGTGTTTCAGGTCGTTGTCATGTTGAAAGACCCAGCCACTACCCATCTTCAATGCTCTTACTGAGGGGAGGATGTTGTTGGCCAAGATATCGCGATACATGGCCCCATCCATCCTTCCCTCAATGCAGTTGTCCTGTCCCTTTTGCAGAAAAGCATCCCCAAAGAACGATGTTTCCTCCTCCATGCTTCACGGTTGGGATGATGTTCTTGGGGTTGTACTCATCTTTCTTCTTCCTCCAAACACGGAGAGTGGAGTTTAGACCAAAAAGCTCTATTTGTCTCATCAGACCACATGACTTGCCATTCCTCCTCTGGATCATCCAGATGGTCATTGGCAACTGGACATGCGCTGGCTTGAGCAGGGGGACATTGCTGCGTTGCAGGATTTTAATCCATCACGGTGTAGTGTGTTACTAATGGCTTTCTTTGAGACTGTGGTCCCAGCGCACTTCAGGTCATTGACTGCTATGTAGTTCTGGGCTGATCCCTCACCTTCCTCATGATCATAGATGCCCCACAAGGTGAGATCTTGCATGGAGCCCCTGACCGAGGGAGATTGACCGTCACCTTGAACTTCTTCCATTTTCTAATAATTGCGCCAACTGTTGTTGCCTTCTCAACAAGCTGCTTTCCTATTGTCCGGTAGCACATCCCAGCCTTGTGCAGGTCTACAATTGTATCCCTGATGTCCTTACACAGCTCTCTGGTCTTGGCCAATGTGGAGTGGTTGGAGTGTGTTTGATTGAGTGTGTGGACAGGTGTCTTTTATACAGGTAACGAGTTCAAACAGTTGCAGTTACTACAGGTAATGAGTAGAGAACAGGGGGGCTTCTTAAAGAAAAACTAACAAGTCTGTGTGAGCCGGAATTCTTACTGGTTGGTAGGTGATCAAATACTTATGTCATGCAATAAAATGCAAATTAATTATTTAAACATCATACAATGTAATTTTCTGGATTTATGATTTAGATTCTGTCTTTCACACTTGAAGTGTAGCTATGGTAAATATTACAGACCTCTACATGCTTTGTAAGTAGGAAAACGTGCAAAATCAGCAGTGTATCAAATACTTGTTCTCCCCACTGTATATGCAGGAACCAGCAGTAAAAGACATCTTGGTCTCTGTCTGTTCCTTATTGAAATAAAGGTTTAATAATAATAATAATGAATTGGATTACTCCGAAAGATTAAACCTATTGTTATCGTTTGTATTATTATTATTATTATTATTATCAGGGGTAATCCAAAGGATGAAATGTATTGTTATCATTATTATTATTATTAGTAGTAGTATTATTAGTATTATTAGGGGTACTCTGAAGGAGGAACCCTACTGTTATCAGTGGTATTATTATTATTAGGTATCCTCCTTTGGAGTACCTGTATTGTATTGTTGATGTTATAATAATTATTAGGGGTACTCTAGGCAATGTTGGAATAATTACTTAGTAATGACAGATGGGCACAAACTGTACATGACACGCTGCAAAATGAAAATGTAAAATGAAACATCCTATTTTATTTGCGAACTGAGACTTCAATAAAAGTCACTGACGTTAGACATCGTTTTACTTCCAGTACTGCAACATGTTTAAGCTAAATCTCTCTGTGGGAGATCTTTCTTTTTACAAAGAGAGGGGGGTGCCCCGTTTCTGGAGGTACTGCAATACCAGGTCGATGTATGGAGTGGATGGAGCAAGCCCCTATTCCATCTCCCTATTCCAAAAATCTATGTAATATATGATCCCCAGATATGGGTCGTATCAGACAATAAACTGATAAAAACTGATATATATGTTTTGAAAATATTTTTCATGGTCATACAAAACTTAACAATGACCCCTTGTGGTGTGAGAGATCCTCTGTGACTGTCAGTTTGACTTCCCTCTGTGTGTTCAAACCTATATGAATGATGATGATAACTTAATGACTAACCCCAAGGTGTCTCGATTTATTTAAGAATATATGTCTTTCCGCAGCAGGAAGACTGGGAATTCATTTATTGGATGTCGTCTGATTAAAATGAGTTATGGAACAAAATAATGTGAAAAGGATTTGATAAAACTTCACTAAAAATGTTGCATCTAAATTTAATAGGGTAATAAGTCTCCAGTTTTTAAAGAACTTTTTTCATTTACTTATATAGAAGAGACACGAGTCCCGCTCTAACTGCCTGTTAGTCTCTCATGGTTTTCAACATCAGTAAAAACAATCATAACTTAATTGGCTAAAACATCGCAAAAAGTAAGATAAAACAGAAAGGACGTTGTTTATGTCAGTGGCTGGCTGATGATGGAAGGAAAGAAGAGCACACCCTGCTGGTTGAAAAGCTTACAGCACCTGGTATTCCCAGGCGGTCTCCCATCCAAGTACTAACCAGGCCCGACCCTGCTTAGCTTC
>JACXGJ010011771.1:0-19162 GCA_016801105.1 Esox niger | reverse complement strand
TGGATAGAAGGATGTATTGTATGGATGGATGGATGTACTTTATAGGGGGTGGAGGGATGTATTGTACGGATGGATGTACTGTATGGATAGAGGGATGTACTGTATGGATAGATGGATGTACTGTATGGATAGAAGGATGGATTGTATGGATGGATGGATGTACTTTATAGGGGGTGGAGGGATGTATTGTACGGATGGATGTACTGTATGGATGGAGGGATATACTGTATGGATAGATGGATGTACTGTATGGATGGAGGGATGTACTGTATGGCTATATTAGATGAATGGATGTTAGTGAATGGATTTTCTAGGTTTATGTTTATGATCCACTCTGTTCCACAGAAGGCCACAAACCTCCAAGAGGGAGATTTCTAAAGGTTTGTCTGCTCCGAGAAGAGCAGGTTGTTCTTACCTGCTTCATTCATTTTCATGTCAAAGTGGTCTCATTTACGCATCTTAAAGTCTTTGTCTTCTTAATCCTATGAGCATAGACATATATAGTATAATAGTATACTAACCCATGTTCATGTCACAGTTAACAGTCTCTTGCATTAAAGAAGCAACTTTTACAACAACCAACAACTATTGTACGCTAGCTATGCTACCACCTTATAGAGACAGGAGTTAGCATAAAGTCCCTTTTTAAAAAACAAAAATGTGAATCCACAGGATTGATTCCACTTAATGCCTGTATAAAGGCATATCTGCCTTGTCGCAAAAGGCATGTATGTATGTAAATATATTTATATATATATATATATATATATATATATATATATATACAGTCCCCTCCAAAAGAATTGGAACTGCAAGGCAAATTTGTTTGTTTTTGATGGTCACTGAAGGCATTTGGGTTTAAGATCAAAAGATGAATATGACACAAGTGTTTAGAATTTCAGCTTTCATTTCCTGGTATTCACATCTAGATGTGTTAAACAACTGAGGACATACAACCTTTTGTTTGAACCCACCCATTTTTCAAGTGAGCAAAAGTATGTGACTGACAGATGTTTCTTGTTGCCTAGCTGCTGCCTTTTAGGTTGACGGTTCAAACATTAAATAGCTCTGCATGACAATTCTAAGTTTCCATCCTTGGTTTAAACCTATAAAGACTGCATTTCTTGTTAAAAAGGATAAACCAACATGAAAACCAGAGTGCTGTCTATGGGAGAAAAGCAAACCATTGAAAAGCTGAGAAAATAAGGAAAATCGACCAGAGCCATTGGACAAACATTGGGCAGAGCAAGCACAACAATTTGGAACATCCTGAAAAATATAGAAACTACTGGTGTACTGAGTAAAAGACATCGAACAGGTCGGCCAAGGAAAACAACAGTAGTTGATTACAGAAATATCGTGAGAAAACCTCCAAAACATCAGTAAGTGACATCACCAACAACCTCCACAGTGCAGGGGTGAAGGTATAACAATCCACTCATGTACCACTCATCTGCAGTAAGAATCGGAAGACCAGATTGAAATTTGCAAAGAAGTACAGAGATGAGCTACAAAATTCCAGGAACACAATATTATGGACTGAGACCAAGATAAATCTCTACCAAAGTGATGGAAAGGCTAAAGAGTGGAGAAAGAAATTAACTGCTTATGATCCAAAGCATACAAGCACATCTTTGAAGCATGGTGGAGATAATGTCATGGCTTGGGTGTGCAGGACAATGACCCAAAGCACACTGCCAAGAAAACAAAGAACTTCATCAGAGGAAAAAAGTGGACGGTTTATGACTAGCCAAGTCAATCACCTGACCTTAAGTCAATAGAGCATGCATTTAATCTCCTTAAAAGGAGACTGAAGGGAGAAACACCCCCAAACAAACAAGAACTGAAATAAGCTGCTGTAAAAGCCTGGAATAGCATCACAAATGAAAAATGCAACAGTTTGGTGATGTCAATGGGTCGCAGGCTTGAGGCACTTATTGCAAGAAAGGGTTAGGCCACCAAATATTAAATGTTATTTACTTTAAGATTATTTGTTCCATTACTTTTGCTCACCTAAAAATGCTGTGGTCTAATACAAACGGTGATATGTCCAAATTTTTTTAACACATCAAGATGTGAATACCAGGAAATGAAAGCTGAAATTCTGAACACTTGTCTCATATTCATCTTTTGATCTTAAACCCAAATGCCTTCAGTGACCATCAAAAACAAACAAATTTGCCTTGCCGTTCCAATACTTTTGGAGGGGACTGTATATATATATATATATATATATATATGCCTTGCCGTTCCGTTCTGGATAAAATTAAGAGGCCACTACATAATAATCAGTTTCTCCTGTTTTACTATTCATAGGTATGTGTTTGAGTCAAATGAAAATGTATGTTTAATTCTATAAACTACTTACATTACTCCCAAATTCCAAATAAAAATATTGTAATATAAAGTAATTATTGGTAGAGAATTACAACTGTTCAAAATAACCCAAAAAGAATGCATTGTTTTCAGACCCCAAACAATGCAAGAACAAATTCATATTCATTTTCCTACAACCAGATACTAATGTTTTAACTTAGAAATAGTTACGACATTTTTGGTGGAACCAATCAATCAAATACAATCAATCTAATATATTTATAATGCCCTTTCTACATCGGCAGTTGTCACAAAGTGCTTTTAAAAAACGCCCAGATTTTTTCATCACAGTTTTCATGTGTCTTGGCATGCTCTTCAACAGTCCGTCACAGTGGTGTTTGGTGACTTTATGCCACTCCTGGCAAAAAAGTTCAAGTAGCTCAGCTTTGAAGGCTAGTGACCTTGATGGGTTGTGACCCTTCATCTTCCTCTTGATAAAATTCCAAAGGTTTTCAATGGGGTTCAGGTCTGGGGGATTGGGATGGCCATGACAGCGTCTTGATCTGGTCATCCCACATCCACACCTTTATTGGCCTGGCTGTGTGGTATGGAGCATTGTCCTGCTGGAAAAAAATATTCTTAGAGTTTGCAAAGAAGGATAGTGATGACCGGGTTTTTTCTACTTTTCCTCATTAAATTAGATTTGTTTTAGCTAATCACCTAATCAGTGCTTCATTAAGTAAAATTAAAAAAGTAGGTGTGCCTGTGTTGGAATTTAACACTTAAATGTAATGGCTGTCATACATGTAGAGATGCGGATTTAAGAAAATTAGGAGTGGTCTCTTAATATTTTCTAGAGCTTTGTATATATATATATATATATACATGGAACAAATCTGGGACAAATCAATATAGTCAAACAGTATAGACCTAGCCTCATTAACTTTGGCTGGGACTCCTGGCTGTCTGTGAGGTGCATTTCATCATTCGCTTTGCCAGTGCTCGGATTACGGTGCAGACAGATGTGGAATCAGAAACTGATGCAACCTGCTGTGATATTACTGCTGCTTTTATTAGGAATCAAGGAAATAAATACGTGTTTCATCACCCACTCGGCTGCCTACAGCGCAGTGATATGCAGTTATTCATTTTTGAACAACTAATTTTACTCTCTGCAGTCATGCTTGGTTTTTCTTTGAGTGACTCGTTCATATTATTCATTTGACCTGCTGGCTAAGTCCTACAACGCGATTAATGCACTTTTCTCTGGCTCAGCCACTCTAGAGACGTGGCCCTACTGAAAACTGTCATGTGCGTATAGGAAAATATGTACATCTGCAGATATGCAGTCCCCTCCAAAAGTATTGGCAAGGCAAATTCCTTTGTTTTTTTTGTTTACTGAAGACATTTGGGTCTAAGATCAAAAGATGAGTATGAGATAAGAATTCAGAATTTCAGCTTTCATTTCCTGGCATTCACATCTAGATGTGTTAAGCAACTCAGGACATACCAGCCTTTGTTTTAACCTGCCCATTTGTCAAGTAAGCAAAACTATTGGAACATGACTGACCAATGTTTCTTGTTGCCCAGGTGTTGCCTTTTAGGTTGATTGTTCAAACATTAAATAGCTCTGTATGACAAGTCTAAGTTTCCATCCTTGGTTTATACCTGCAAAGACTGCATTTCTTGTAAAAGAGGAAAAAAACAACATGAAGACCAGAGAGCTGTCTATGGGAGAAAAGCAAGCCATTGTCAAGCTGAGAAAAGAAGGAAAATCAACCAGAGCCATTGGAGAAACATTGGGCAGAGCAAGCACGATAATTTGGAATGTCCTGAAAAAGAAATAAACTAGTGGTGTACTGAGCAACAGACGTGGAAAAGGTTGGACAAGGAAATCAACAGTAGTTGAGCCGCAAAAGTTTTGGAAAAAAAGTGATGGAAAGGCCAAATTGTGGAGAAAGAAAGTAACTGCTTATGATCCGAAGCATCTGAGAAGCATGGTGGAGGTATTGTCCTGGCTTGGGCGTGCATTAATCCTGATATTCTGAACTCTTGTCTCATACTCATCTTTTGAACTTAAACCCAAATCTCTTCAGGGACCATCAATAAATAAGGAATTTGACTTAACGTTCCAAAACTTTTGGAGGGGACTGTAAATTATATAGATGAAATGTTTCAAACTGTTGATTTAATGCATGGTGAGGGATTTCTGTTTCATGTTTTCATTGCCAAAGCAAGTGGAGAAAAGAAACATAATAAATAATATCAGATTCAAGCAAGTGGAGAAAATAAACATAATAAATAATTTTTTAGAATGGTGAACCATCTAACATCAATTTGATGAAAAGTGAAATGTTTATTTGTTATCCTGTGTCATTTTGCTGCAGCAACAACCACTTAAAATAATGTGCAGTAACTTTGTTAAGCACAGTGCATATTTATACATTAGGCTTTATCAGGTTGTTTACAGTAAAAGTTTGATCATTTTGCCTCAAATTTTCACCCGGGCCTATAGCAGAATAGGTTAACATTTATGCCACAGACCTATACCCTAAACTCCTGTTCCTCATCTTGTAGCACTCAGGCTCCAAATTAAAAATGTATACTTTTATACTCCCCTTTTTCATAGTTCTCTGATTTACAGAGAAGCATACAGAGTACTGAAGACAGAAGCTGACTGTTCAGTATGCTAAAATGTTTTAGTGATAGACCCCATTAGAACTTGTCCTTCCTCCCTGTCCTTGAAGTCATTTCAAATATAACCCAGCTTGTGACTGCAGATAAGGGAAGGGCTAGACTATACATAAAACATATTTAAACACTCCATTCCCCTACATAAACCCAACCCAACCAGGACCATATAGCAGCCTCTTGCATTAACCCAATGCTGGTACCACTTCCAGAGATTGGACAGCATGGCAATTAGGTCGGAGTTATTTCAGTGCAACATAATCCATGAAATGGCCCAGAACGAGGGTGATGTGAATTGTGTTCACTCATGACTGTTCACATGTGTGCGCGTGTGTCTATTTAGGATGGTGTGTCTGTTTTAGCATGTCCACATAAGAATATAACAAGGACAATTTGACCTTGGGGAGTGGGGGCACGTTAAGGGTTAATAAAGAGTACATTGCAATAAGAACAAGGCCCACACAATGTGTACATGCCCGCATGTGTACTTCCCCACTTATTCAATCTGAGCTGGATCCAGGGCTACAAATTAAAACAATCCCGTTCTGTCTCTGTCCCAGATCCTGCACTTTTCCCTACAAAGCGCATTACTTTTAACCAGACCCTCAGGCGGCTCTAGATCCATTGTGCATGTAAGAAAAAAGCCACTAGGTTCAAGATCAACATTGGGAAATCACATGATTTCTTAATAGAGCCATTAAAAAGAGCAGCTAATGGGAAACCATTGGGATTTACCATTGGGATGAATAGAGAATATCAGTTATATTAACACTCAGCCGACCTCCTTGTGATCTTCTTAATGTGGCACAGCCCTATTGGACATCAGTACTATGTAGAAGGCCTAACCGATTTACTAAATAATCACACCAGTCCAAAATAATTAACACAATACCACATTCATTGATATAATAAAAATCTACTTCAGAGCATTTTTATATAATTGAATGAATTGAACCAAATGTATTTGTTTTTTTAGGTGCAGATTCTGAAGACGATTTAATTATTTTATGCCGTACATGTTCTCAAATAAGATTACAGTAAAAGCTTTTCAAGTTTAAATAACAATTTCCAACAAATATATCTCGTACATTTCCTCTAACTGCAGTGATAAGATATAAGATTCGATCCAATTGAACTATATTCTAATTGAATTTCTGTTCTGATGATAGCCGCTTTTGTCCGAAGTCTCCACTCAGCTTCTGTCTGTCTTCCAGTGACCAACCCTCCTTCTCCTCATCTCCCTCTCTGTCTCTGTCCCTCCATCTCTGTCTCTCTCTCTCTCTCTCTCTCTCTCTCTCTCTCTCTCCCTCCCTATCGCTCTTCCTCATCTCTCTCTCTCTCCTTCATCTTCTCTTACTTTCTTTCCATGTTTCTCGACCCACTTTTCTCTACTATATATAATATTTATTGTGCTTTCTATATACAGAAAGAAAAACATGTACACATACTCCACACCCTTTAAAATGCAGGTGTGTGAGAGATAAAAAACAGGCACAGACGGAGGTGCACACTGACTTCCCAATGAATTATGGCTTTTGTGTATCTGAAGCCTCTGAGACATTACATTGGTGAGTAACAGAAATCTAAAACACCCCAAACTCCGCCAAGTTGGACTCAACAGCTCAACCAGTTTGGATCACCTGTGTTCCACCGAGGTCCACTGTCAGGATTCCTTTATGTATTCTGGGTGCATGACGACTGTTGACACCTTTGAATAATAGAATGAATATAGAATGCCATTTAGAGGGAGCATTTTTCTATAGTGAGTCTCATGGGGATGGCCCAGGATAACTAAGCAACACTCCTGGCGTTCTGAGTGGTATGCTTTACCAACTAAGCAATGCAGGAGCTCTTATGGTGTCATCTAAGACCTATGTGGGTTTGTCATTTAATGTAGACAGCAATGTTCAGCAGGGATGTTACTAGAAATTCGTGGATGGGGGCCTAAGCCTCGGTTTGGGGGGTAGGGGTATATTCCCCTTACATATTTGTATCATGTATTTTGAGGGTAACTTTATATTTGGGTGTATATTTGTTATTTTCGGTCAATGTTGGCTAAAAGTACACCGGTCTCATATGGTTTGTATTTTACACTGAGCAAATGATTTTACCTCTATCCAAGTAAAGAAATTAAATGTCACTCCATCCAAAACCAACCAAAAGCACAAAAACTGACAAAATATCAAAATACTACTCAACATACATATTCTGTTTCTATGGATCTATATCTATGGATCAATTCTAAACAGATGTAGTCATTAGCATATTCATCTCAGAATGAAGTAATAAAAAAATGTGATCATCATATAAAAATGAAACATGTAATAACCGGTGTACAGAATACATTGAAATATGTTCAATTCAAACCCAAACAAACATAAATCTGTGAAACACATACACATATCATACATATCATATACATATACATATCATACACATCATATACATACACATAATACAAATATCATACACATAATACATGTGCCAGCTGGGATTAAATATCTTGCTCAAAGGTACATTGCCAAGTGAACCACCCTGTCTGCTCAGGGATTCAAACCCTAGTTACAGATTCAGTGCTCTAAACACTAGACTGTCTGCTGCCCAGGGACATACACACCAGCTACACACAGTAGACCCACCATCCCCATGGTGACAGACAGCTTGTTGACACCCATCTAAACAGTCCAAAAGGCATTGTGTTCCAGACTGATCCAACCTGCTGGGAGCCACAGGCTTAGATTTGTCTCCGGTTCTACCAGACTCTTAACCTGTCAGCCAAGCTTAAAGGGGAAAGGCAAAGTTGTCAATTAAATGTGAATACATCTCCAAACACAGACACACTCAAACGTAAATAAACAACATAAAACCAAACGGCACCCACACCCATAGAAAACACACTGTGACCCCTATTTATGCTAATACACAAATAGTGTGGCAACAAAGATAAGGGCAAGTATTGCGCTGTTATTGCATTGAGCACATAAAGTTAGCTGGGAGAAATCCCTAGCTCAATAATGCAGGGACAACTGACACTGAGTTTGAATGGCAGGTATTGCTTTGAATGGTTTAGATAAATAGTGTCACATAAAGTCATACAATAATGTGTATTATATTATAAACCCTCACAGGGTAGAATAATATCGGCACAGGAGTTCACATATAGAATACCATCATGGTGTTTTACATCCTGGTAATGACTGTTGGGGACAGCCTAAAGTATGAATCCCTTTAGCCCTCCCAGGAAGACAAATGGCTTAGACATACACACAGCTGAAGGTCATTGGAAATGCCTGTCTGTCAATAGTAAATAGGCTTTTTAATGAATGTATTGTAATTTACACATCTACACACCTGCAGTGACCTACACATAAAATTTGAATCTTCAATTTATTTCCTATTAAATTTAGGAAGCACAGTCATACGAAAAGTACATACCCTGATTTTTATATATACTTGGAAATGTGGGTATGTAGTCTTCACTTAAGAGTTACTGACAGATAAAGGTCACATAGTTTAAGAAATATCACAGAAAGATTATTCTAAATAATTTATTCATAAAAAAATCTACAAAAATACAATTCCATATTGTGGAACGAAAGTGTCCAACCCTAGTTTCTATAGCTGTTTTTTCCCCCGTTGGATGAATTAACTACATGTAGCAGTTTCTTGTAACTGTCTATCAGTCTCTTACATTGACTGGGAGGAATCTTTGCCTACTTTTCTGTCAAATGTGTCATGTTCGAAGGCTTTCTTGCATGCATGGCCAGCTTCAGTTCTCCCTACAGCATTTCGATAGGATTGATCCCATAACCCCTGTTGCAAGATTCCATGTTTAGATCAGCTTCAGATTTTGACAGATGGCCAATATTTAAGGAATGCTGGACCCTCCCAAGTAACTCTTATTATGTTTTTATAATATAATCTTTTTACATGCACCTGATTCGAACTGTATTGCTGTAATGACTGTTATTTCTGTATTTTAATTGCATTAATGTTTTCAAAGTAAGGTTTTTGGTGTGATTGGTTATTAATGTGATTATTGGAATTTAACTTAAATGTAATTGGAATTTTGATCAAACATGGATGTGGCCAAAAGAAAACTTTCCAGAGATACTTTTTTGAAAAATAAGTACAAAAGTATTGACAATCTCATGCTTAATTTCAATAATGTATTATTTCTTATGGAAGACTGGTAAAATATATACATATTTTGGTGTCAAGCCTTTTGGGGGCCGGGACCTAAGCAAAATGCCATTTGGGGCCCCCTCTCCTCTATCGGTCGGGCGCCCCCTAACAATTAGAGGCCCCGTAGCGGTCATGGGCCCTAAAGTAACCGCTTCTGTTGCCTATGCCTGGAGCCAGCCCTGTGTCCACGGATGTATTTCTTGGGTTTGCAGTTAGAAAATCTTTCAAAAATGTTTGCTTTTTCCACAAATAAATCCTAAATGGCCGGAACACTAATGTTGGCACTTTATAGAGGAAGTAATTCAATGTCTAGTAGGTGATCATGCTTTACTTTGGAACTGAGTTGCAGGTTCCTGCAATATGAAAATCCCTCATTAAGACAGTTTGAATTAAAACAAGGACTAATTTGTTACAACAATGAGTAGAGAAAGAAATCTAGAGAATTGTCTGTGAAGGTGAAACATAAGATATATTTTGGTCAAATGCTGTGCTCCCGAACAATGAGTCTAAGGTGTCAATAGATTGAGAAAAGATATGATCATCAATATGCAAATAATAACACAAACATATTCTTTACTATTGAAATTTGATACCACAAGCAAACAGCACCACTAAAAGACACTCCAGGCATATGTGTTATTGTGTTTTTTTGTTTTCAGGAAATTAGCTTACAGGATTGTTATCATGATAAATAACTGTAGTACATCCTCAGTTTTATGATGCATGCAATTATGTGTAGTGAATTTTTTTTATAGCAATAGTACAATCTAATAGGTCATTTTTCACTCTTTTGGGTAGAAGCATCAGATGTTGGGAAATTGATGAATTGTTTGCCTGAACAAAGCCTAGACATTAAATGTTTGTCCCTTCTAGGTTTTTGGGATTTGAGCAAGAACAAAATCTGCATTCCCACTGGCCTATTCCTGAACTACTCTTTGTAGTGCAATACATAAACGGAATTACCTCTGAAAATTTGAGCTTAGGAGTTCTCACAGGGCTTAAATTGGGATTTGGGAAGTGGGGGAACCATATTTTCTACTTTCCAGCTGTATCTAAAATGTTAAACTGCTGACCAGTGGAACTATGGATGCTTAGCTCCCCCTAGGTCTAAATTGGGTTCCAGCCCAATTTAAGCCATGGGTTCCTAAACCTAGCCTGGCTGATTGCGACCCATGTGACTACACAGCAAAGAGCTGTGATTTAATGGCAGAGGCGTGAAAAACAGAAAATAAAATCACTTTCCCAGTGTTCACCAGGTGAGGGAATTTCCTAATATAAACTCAAATGAATCCCTGGTAAATCTTAAACGAATCCCCTTCCACTCCATCCCTTTGTAAGCTTGTCCATACATACTTCCAATATTTGCATAACGTTCCCAAAAGCAAAGGGAGCCACATTTTTCAGGGTGTAGGGGCTAATTAGACCCTCCAGTAGCCCTTTCCAGAGAAAGTGCAACGATGCAGCCTCCATGAGCAAAGTGGAATCCCATTAGCCACCATGTTATTTTTCAGAGTGTCTATAGCATGCAACATTGTCTCTGAGAGGCTGGAGTGCCGCTTGGAGAAAGATGTCGGCCTTAGTTAAACAAATCTTTTCAATCATTGTGAAGTAAATGTGAATGGTATATACAAAGTGCACAGAAATTGAACTTGTTTGTGAGGAATGGATTTATAACAGGGTATTTGTAAAAATATTATGATTAAGAATTGTATTTGATTTCACTCCCTAAGTAACATTTGCCTGGTAAAAATCTCTTCTCTAGACTCAAGTAAGCCAGTTTCTCTGCACAAACCATGTCAGACTGTCTGTTCTTACAGTGGATATAAAACGTCTACACACCCCAGATTTTTGTGATGTAAAAGAATGAGACAAAGATAAATCATGTCAGAACTTTTTCCACTCTTAATGTAACCTATAATGTGAACAATTCAATTGAAAAACAAGCTGAAATCTTTGAGGGGGACAAAGGAAAAATAATAACCTTACAATAACCTGGTTGCATAAGTATGCACACCCTCTTAAAACTGAGGATGTGTCTGTGTTCAGAATTTACCAATCACAATCAAACTCATGTTCAATAAAAGTCATACACACTTGCCAAGGTGTGATTAATCAAAGTGATTCTGATTAATCACAGATAAAGTTCAGCTGTTCTAGTAGGATTTTCCTGACATGTTCTTAGTTGCATCTCAGAGCAAAAGCTATGGTCCACAGAGAGCTTCCAAAGCATCAGAGGGATCTAATTGTAGAAAGATATCAGTCAGGAGAAGGTTATAACAGAATTCCCAAAGCATTGGATATAAGATGGACCACATTGAAGACAGTCATCATCGAGTGGAGAAAATATGGCACAACAGAGACATTACCAAGAACTGGACAACCCTCCAATATTGATGAAAAGACGAGAAGAAAACTGGTCAGGCTACCAAGAGGCCTACGGCAACATTAAAGGAGCTGCAGGAATTTCTGGCTAGTTTTGGCTGTGTGCTACATGTGACAACAATCTCCTATATTCTTCATATGAATAGGCTATTGGGTAGGGTGGCAAGACTTTTCTTATGAAGAAAAACATCCAAGCCCGGCGGAAGTTTGAAAAAAACAACATCAAGTCTCCCAAAAGCACGTGGGAAAATGTGTAATGGTCTGATGAAACCAAGGTTGAACTTTTTGGCCATAATTCAAAAGGTATGTTTGGTGCAAAAACAACACTGCACATCACCCAAAGAACACCATACCATATGTAGCAAGGTGGTTGCAGCATCATGCTTTGAGGCTGTTTTTCTTCAGCTGGAACCAGGGCCTTCGTCAGGGCGGAGGAAATTATGAACATGAAAACATGAGATCTGCAAAGTAGCTTACAACATACAACACATTATATAAAAAATGAGGAATATGTTAAAAAAAATATATGACAGCAAATAATACTATGAATTTTTGGAAAATCCTCAACAAATAAAATATGCTCAAATCTTTGGGCAAAGAAGTTACATGTATTTGGGGGAATGAGGATAAAGAGGATTCAGATAATTAACTATTAGGGGTTACCTAAAATATTTTAGCCTCTGGAACAAAACAACCAGTGAACAAACGCAAGGCTGATTAGAAATGAGCTACTGGACAGTATTCCACTACTAGTATTCAGTATGCAAGGTAATACCTACATTTACTCCATTGAGAGTTTTGATTAATCTTCTTTGCAGGATGTTTTGGTGAGTTATGTGCATTTGTTAACTGTTTGGTCCAAAGAAATTATGTAGGCTTGGGATGAAGTACCTTGACATGAGAGTGAACGTTATTATTGAACTTTTTCCGTTAACATTAACCAGCTATCATTGTCACAAAAGAGCACTTCACATAGGCTAGCTGAGATTTTTTTAATGGGTGTTATGACTCATATTGGCCTCAGTACATATTATTGGGACTTAGAAGACACAAGGAGGATGTGGTATATGGCCAATATACTGCGGCTAACAACTGTAGGTGCAATGCATGGCAGAGTATTTATAACATTCATAGATGTTTCAGGACACATATGGTAACTAATAGGCAGGAGCTTGTCCATCATTGTTTTTGTTTAGATCTGGGTGCTCAGAGTTGGCCTGTCTGGACTTTGACGTCACTTACTATTTCAATGAGTGATTACCCAATTTCACACCATGCATACAGCAGGGACTTGGAAGACTTGGAAGTCCATCTACTAATTGAAGCGTGTCGGTTGAAATAAAAATAACAAACCTCCCAGCCTCTAGTACTCAGCCAATCAGGAGCTACCACAGAAAGAAGTGATTGTGGGAGCTTTTGGCATTATTATGTTGATTGTTACTTGAATAATAATAATGTGTGTGTGTGTGTGTGTGTGTGTGTGTGTGTCTGTTTGTGTTGGGGCACTTCAAAGGTTATTTGAAGACCCATTATGCAGATTCTGTTTTTCTTGTTATTCTCAATGTTTTTCAGTAGCCCTTTTCCTTGAGGCGTTATGGCCTAACGCCTTCCCAGACAAAGAAGTGTGTGTGTGTGTGTGTGTGTGTGTGTTTGTGCGTGCTTTTGTGCAGGTCATTATGTTTCTAAAACGAGGCTGAACTCATATTAGTGCTGCCTGCCTATCTATGAAACGTTCAAACACACTGAATTCATAAGTGCAGGAAATAATATTTTTTATTAAAAGAACAGAACAAGACTCAGCCTGAATAACAGACTGTCAATTATTTACCATCCATTAATTCAGCTGATTGTTTTCCTGGTGTTGCATCTGATTGTAAAATTAACTTTGTGTTGATCTGTAGTTGCCTGACAATGCAGACTGATCTCTTTTTCAGAACTTTCATTCACTATGTATGTATGTATCAGATTCTAGATTATTTCCTTTGCACTTTTTTTGGTGGTTACTCATCACCACTTTACAGGAGAGGCACTTGAAGGAGCAAAACCTTTTTTTATCAAACCGTTTTATAGCTTTTCTGCTCCTCTCTATCTTTCCTGATCGGGTTGGGGATTGGACAATATCACAGGTATTTTAAAATATTTAATTCATGAATGAATAGGCAATGCTATTTACAATAAGGCTGCCCTCAATATAGCTGTTGAGTGAATAACAGTTGTGAAGGAATACTGTAATATTCTGGATAACCACGCCATGCTAAATCCAAAAAATATTTGACAATGACTGAAATTACTGGATTGATTTGTGTTAGGGTTCTTCCAATCAAAGTGAAGGGGATCAAAGATTCCAAGAAAACATTTTCAAAGTTTTACATCAGTCAGGATGCATGGTGGAATTTGAGGGGTCATGAGACATTTAACCAAGCTGGCTAAATGAGCGGAGTTCAAATGCAAACACATGAAGTATTTATGAATATTCAGGAAGCTAATGGCCAATTTTGAAATTTGTGTAATTTTCAATGCAGGTTCAAGACTACTTTTACCTAACTTCAGACAATATATTTGTATTGCTATGCAGTAGTTAGCGCATACTTCTTTACAACAAATACACTTTTATTTGACTTGATGTACAACTGTGTTTCCAAAAATGTTGGGAGACTGTAAAATGTAAAGAAAATCTGAATGTGACGATGTGCAAATCATTTGAAACCAAAATTCAATAGAAAATAGTACAAAGACAACATATAAAATGTTGAAACTGAGCAACACGGTTAAAAAAAGATGGGAACAGGGCAACAAATGAGTGGAAATGTTGGGTAATACAACAAAAACTGATAGAACATATCAAAACTAATTTGGTCAATTGGCAACAGGTAAGTAACATGACTGGGAATTAAAAGAGCATCCTAGAGAGGATGAGAATAACATTTCTCAATGTAATATTATAAAGAGTTTGGGGATCTCATCATCTACGGTACACAATATCGTAAAAGGCTCAGGGAATCCGGAGAAATCACTGTATGCAAGGGACATGGCCCAAAACGAATAGTGGATGGCTAATAGTAGATCTTTGGGCCCAATAGTGGTCCAGCATTATATACAGTCACAATTCGGTAGTTTACATCATTACATGGGCTCAGGAACACTTCAGAAAACCATTGTCTGTGAAAGGAACACAGTCACTGCATCCACAAATGCAAGTTATAACTCTACCAAGCAAAGATTAAACCATATCCAGAAATGCAGCCGCCTTCTTTGAGCCCAAGCTCATCTAAAGTAGATTGAGGCGAAGTGGAAAACTGTCCTGTGGTCTGACAAATCAAAATTTGAAATTATTTTGGGGAATCTGTGGACCATAGCCTCCAAACAAAAGAGGAGAGAGAACATGTGGCTTGTTATCAGTGCACAGCTCAAAAGCCAGTGTCCGTGATGGTATGGGGGTGCCTTAGTGCACATGGCATGGGTGACTTGCACATCTATCTATGAAGGCACCATTAATGCTGAACAGGTTTTGGAGCCACGTGTGCTGCCATCTAGACAACATTTTTATCAGAGAAGATATTGCTTATTTCAGCAAGAGGAAGCCAAACCACATTCTGCATGTAATACAACAGCATGGCTCTGCAGTAAAAGAGTCTGGGTGCTTAACTGGCCTGCATGCAGTCCAGACCTGTCACCCATTGAAACCCATGAAATCCTCTTTTGTGCATATACTAACGAGATACAGCAATTACAAAAAATATCATATTTTATAATAAATAATAATTCCATGTTATGTTTATTTTTAGCCAATGTATGTTTATTTGAGTTATGTGGTGCGGTTATCTAGAAAGTTCAAGACACTGGAATACTATAGCAACACTTTCAACATTGTTGTGAAAATAGGGATGTCTGCCCTAAGGTATAGTGTCTCAGTCTCTTTGTTGAAAGCAACAGGATGTGGTGAAAGTGAAGTGACGAAAGGGGGGCTTTTTCTTGTGATGATATTTGTGTCATTTTTTTTACACAAGTGAGAATGTTTTATTATTACTGTTTTCACAGAAGCACTATAGCAACAAACACATATGCAATAGTGGAATTTCCCACTAACATCGTACTTCCTTATTTGCAAACAAATATATTTAGTAATACCCGTCAAAAGACCCCCATGTTGAAAACAAATCTATCCGCCTGCTGACTTTTAAAAATACGGACATTTAATAAGAACTCCACCTCAATTTTTACTAAAACACACTTCAATGCATAGAACCAAGAATGTTTTGAAAAAAGCAGTTTTATGTAGCTTGCCTCCTAACAGCAAAGTAAATACAAACTTTTTCACAAAACTGTGGTTGAAACATTTAGAATACTTTGGATAAAAAGGTGGTGATGGTGTGTGGTGAGGGCTTTCTTTGTGATAAAATACCTTTTTTAAATTCCTGATTTAAAAAAAGTCCCTGACCTAGCAGAGAATTAGCACAATAATAGAATGACTTGTTTTCAGAGACTTCCTACATTCTGACAGAATTTGCATGTGGTACATGCTGGGGTATATTTGGACTTCCTCTTTTAGTTGTCAAACCTAAGGTCAGATGGACTTTTTACAGCATATTGTGCTGAGGCTTTAGGTTAGTCCTGCTAGCTCCTTATATAAGATATATAAGTCGACAGTTGTACCAGTTTAAAAAGAATAGTAAAAACCGTTATTTCGGACAGGTGACTGATCTTTGTCAATCTTTGTACAGTTTTACTGCTTCACCTGATTTCTTAGTTTGATTGGTTTAGTCATGGACGGAGGGTTACTTTCCATGTCGTCGTCATCTGAGCCAGACTCTCCACTTCACAGTACCATTTCTATGCCAGAAGAACACAGGGCTACAGTGGAATCAATGTAAGTTTGAAGCTAAGTGTCTAAACGTATAATGACAAGAATAATTAAAAAAGGTAAAATCAGCCAATGTAACTTTTCAAAACCTGCCAAAATGTTGTCTAAAACCAATCATGACACATCACTGGAAGGCAAATGCAGGTGCAGATTTAAGGTCACCATCTTTGGGACTAAAGATTGATACTGTATGTTGTATGTTATTCAGAAAGTCCCAAAGCTTCCTTTATGACAGTGTGATAAAATACATTTATCTATACAAAGTAAACTGGCAAAGGGTGTCCTTAATGCTTCCAGACAGTGTCATACCATTTATTTAGCCATTTCAATTAAAGTGACAAGAGCTTGTCATAATAGTTGTTGGCAGTGACATAAGGTGTATTCAGCTATTCCAAAAAAATTTACAAGGGTCGGTCATAATACTTGTTGACATTGTCATCAAGTGTATTTGGCTGTTCTAATAACACTGTACGTGTTTACTGGGTCGGTTAAATGTGTTTATTTCATGTTTGAATTGCCCTTATGACAGTTTACTAAGTGGGATTTGCCATTTTGTCATATTAAAATATAGGCTGTGGAATTCTCTGTGAGCACTTAAAAATACTGACAGTAAATGAAAAGTGTTTAAATAGATCATCAGTGGGTGATGGATTCAAGTCCTGCTACAGTAGAGAAGGAACACAGTGTGTCAATGGAGTTTCCCCCATTCATTTTTTCAGTCTGTTGGACTGTCCCTCACAGCTCAGAACATAGGACTACCTGCTGATGCTCCGTCATGGGTTTGGTTAGAACTGAGTGGAAACAATGGGGTTTGAACCATTTACCAATTGACATTCGCTGTCCGTGTACTTTGTGGCAATAAATGAAGCTTTGTTTTCTATCACCTATGTGTTTGTTTGCGGCACTTCACCAAATCACGGCACTTGGCCACTAGTCCAGGTGGGATGCAACTACAGTCAGCAGGGACTGGTTTGGTCAAGAATGCAGAGCAACATTTCTTCCCTCTGCATCCTAGCAACCATTGAATAATGCTTTGAACAAGTCAGCTTGTAATCAGTCTATGGTGACAAGCAGTAGTTTAGTCTTCTCTGCTTCGTTTCCAGATTTTTCTGTACTCTATCTACAGTAGGTAATATGTAGAGATACACTTGTAACTAGTCATACAAGTGCTTTTATAAGACAATACATTAAACTGTTGGTTTATTGTTGCGACTCAAAAGCCAGAAACAGATAGAGGGAGATATAATATCCCTGTTTTTCATGCTAGATTACAATAAATTACCAAACTGCCTCAGGAGCAGATAGCATATTGGTGTCCTTCCAAGAGAGCATTCATGATTGTAAACTTACTCAATCTGTTTTACGTCCATCAGCTGTCCAAGAAGAAGAAAATATGTTGAAAAACAGACGACAGAAGGGCTGCGGACTGTCTCCATCTGTGAGGCTACATGAACGAGATAATCTATCGATTGCCACAACTGTTATCAGCTTTCAAAGTTATTCTATGAAACAGAAAGAGCGTTTCCTTCAACTCTGACAATACACAAGCTATGAGATATTACCATTCTCTTATCAAGGCTATATCATAAGATTGCAATGCTCCAACTTACAATGACACTGAGGATGACAACGAGCTTACAGGAAAATAGTATCAGAAACTAGCAGGGATGAATTTGCTTCCGTTTTGCAAAACACATTTGAAGTGGCAATAAACAAACTGCATGGTTGTTTGACAGTGATGGTGAGCATGTGGGTGTGTTTCCATGTTTACACCAACATGTGAGACTGTGTATGTGGCGTGTGGGTGTATTTCCATGTTTACACCAACATGTGAGACTGTATGTGGGTGTGTAGGTGTGTTTCCATGTTTACACCAACATGTGAGACTGTATGCGGGTGTGTAGGTGTGTTTCCATGTTTACACCAACATGTGAGACTGTATGCGGGTGTGTAGGTGTGTTTCCATGTTTACACCAACATGTGAGACTGTATGCGGGTGTGTAGGTGTGTTTCCATGCATACATCCTAATTTGTGATACTGTGTACGTGGGTGTGTAAATGTGTTGCATGTTTGTGTATGATTTCATGGAAGTGGTGTCGTGGAAGGAACATACATCATGATGAACATAGAAATCATCTGTATGTGTAATTCGTCCTATCTCAGAAGTCATTTTCTGTGTGTGGATTCCACATTCATATGTTTGTAGTAAAACTACATGATTATACATTGCACATTAATATTTCCATAAGTATACGGTTATATATGCATTTTATAGAAATATCCCCCACAGTGGCTGTAAGGGGGTGACTGAGTACATCACTGTGTATTTGCTATAAGCGTGCATTCAAAAGAGTGCTCTGGGTTCCCTATAATATCAGGCCCTTTATTTTTGTGTGTGCCCACGTGTGTGCAGGACGGAGAAGGACTCAGAGGAGGTTGCCCCTGCTGGTGAGAGGTCATTGTCCGGTGAGGACCAGAGGTCACTAATCACTGACAGTATGTCAGTGACCTCAGCTGACCAGGAGAAACTACTGCTACTCAACAGGAACACTGAGCTACGCAAAGTCAACAAAGAGGTGACACACAATGACATCAAGCCAACAATGACAACACACCTTTTCCACACTGGTCAGCGTAGCTATAATGATGATGATCCCAACGAGACAAACATTACCTTGATGGTCATAATGACGAGTGTGTGTGTGTGTGTGTGTGTGTGTGTGTGT
>JACXGJ010011770.1:0-19163 GCA_016801105.1 Esox niger | reverse complement strand
CCATGCAATGCACCCTCAACCAACGCCCATGCAATGCACCCTCAATAACAAGCACTTAGGAAAACACTTCCTTTGTCACCTCCTCTCATCTGACGAGTTAAACTGGATACCAGTTCACTTGGCTGCAGTCCTAACATACGGAACCAAACCTAGAATGTTTAACCAGTTACTTTCCTATGTATCTATGGGCTTGTCTAGCAGAACTACAAGGGACACGTAGGAGAGGAAGCCATATTTTAAAGCCTAAGTAGCTTTGAATTTTCTATTGATCTTTTTACCTATTTTGCTCTGTAGTCCCTGCCATATTCTAAACCATTATAATTAAGGCCTTTCATAGTGCGAACTGTGTAAAACAGAACGTTTATGTGATGAGTTACTGTTATTCATTAGTTAATAAATGTATGCTTTTTTTTAATGATATTGAAATTGTTTCTACTCCTGTTATTGCCTTAAAGATGCAGTCCACAATTTTTGGCACTGATTGCAACAGTGGCACGGTTGAGTCAAAAAGGGTCCCCGAAAATTGTGCACTCTATTTTGAAGGTGATGAATTGTGCTGAATGTGATCAAAACATTAGCTTTCAAACATTCACTTCATGGCAAACGTTAATGCAATTCTGATTCTAAAAAACGTACAGATTTGACATGTCATAAAAAACATGGTACAAAACGATAGGTTCACAAAAATATTTTAGAAAACGCTAAAGCCCAGATAGCATCATTTCCAATACAGTCAATTTCATTCTATCTAAACATAAGTAGGCGCTTGACTGTCAGTTCGCCGCTACTGCCTCGAATTACATGCGACAGACAGCACTTGATTAAAGTTGTGTAAGGCATTTGCTAATGGATGTTTTTATGTCTTCGTCAAGGTTTCTCATTATGCGAGAATGGTGAACCAACATTCTGCACCAGTTACCGGAAACAACTCTCATGGGTTCCTATTGGTTATAGCAAGGTCACTAAAACTCCAAAGCACGCCCATTCTTCTGATCGTGGGGAGAATATGTTGAATTGTGTGAACTACAGAAATGTGTCTGCATCTGCCAGACAGGTGGAAGGCATTGATTGGTGCTGTCCTTTCTTTAATGTCAGCATTAAGAAGGTGGATCGCAGGTTCGGGACCTCAAAACCAGACCAAACTAAGGGGATCAGTATTAGGCATACAAATTAACACACAGTGCCAGAAATGTAATCTGCACACTGCTGGTCCAGCAAGGAAGTCCATGAGGAAGCTAACTTCAGTTATCATTGCAGGCGCCTATATTTCCTGATGTAGTCGACAATGTGCCTACAAGACCCACAAATCCCGGCATGATGGCCGATTAGCCATGCTAGCAGCATGGTCATTGAATCAAACGTCAAACTGGTCAGGTGGGTGCACTGGAAAGAGCGTTGTAAAACGCTGCACCATAGCACTGCATTCTGACAATTTTATGCAAACCTCTGAAAACACATGTGGGTATGTTTTTTTAAATTAATGTACACACATGCTTTTGCTACCTGTGACGACAATGAAAGATGATAGAAAATGACAACACAGCCCGTTTGATGAAACTCCGCCCATTTGATAAGAACACAGCCCATTTGATAAAAACACAGCCCATTTGATAAGAACACAGCCCATTTGATAAGAACACAGCCCCTTTGATAAAACTCTGACTATTTGATAAGAACACAGCCCCTTTGATAAAACTCAGCCGATTTGATAAAAACAAGTTCAAGTTTCAAGGTTCATGTGTCAAATGCACTAAACAACACAGCGTCATCCTGCACAATAAAATTATTGTGACATGGCACCCAACAACTACGTGTTAAGAAGAATAATATATAAGCAAAAACATTGCCAGACAAAAATTTGAATAAAGCAACATTATACATAACAATGTACACTAGCAGCAGTTTAAAGAAAAGAGTAATGTAAACTATCAGCAGTGTGGGTAGCGTTATTGAACATTTAGATAGGGCAAGTATGGAAGTAATACACATAACAGTGTAAACTAGAAGCAAATGGTAGAATTATATTGAATATCTTAGGTACGTATGAGTGTAATAACTGTATGAATGGCTGCATAACACACTAAAACTACACTGTGAGAATTTAATAAGAAAAAAGTATAAACAACATAGCCAGAAGATAAACCAATAATATATATAACCCAGCCCATTTAATAAACACACAGCCCATTTGATAAATGCACAGCCTATTTACTAAAAACAAAGCCCATTGGATAAAAACCCAGCCCATTGGATAAGAACCCAGACCATTGGATAAAAACCCAGCCCATTGTTGTTGGTCTGGTTTCAGTCCGCTACAGCAGTATTGCTGACTCCACACGGGACCTCAGGCGAACCCTCTGTACACAGCGACGAGTCACCCACAACGACACCCCGTGAAAAATGCACGCAAGGGAAACAATTACTTCAAGGTCTTTGAGAGAGTGACTTCGCCCATTGAAAGGCTACCAGCGCCCAGAGCTAACTGGCTAGCCACATCAGAGCAGCAACACTGGCTCTCTGGCACTATCACACTCAGCAGGCCCTGTCCTCCATGTTAATGGGATCAGCACTACCAGGGGAGGAGACTGTCTGGCCGATGAGAGGGAATACAAAAAGCCTAAAATGACAGCTCTGTTGTGGGAAATAAAAGCATGGTCTGATATTCATGTGAATCCAGCTGGTGGGACGTCGTGAAGAATGTGAAAAACTTTCAGTGCTGCTGACTGAATTCGGTCCCAGCTGAATCCAATCCCAGCTCTGCCGCCACTAGCTGATTATCATACCTCTCCATGCACAGATGTGCCAGACATTGGAGTGGAACTTATAACAGAGACAGAGGGTGTCATTTTAAATCAGTCTCTCTGAGGATTCTTCATTTCTGCAAATGTTTGCAACCAGGGTATGTCTTTTTCAATGTGGGTGCAGGGGGAAAACAATGTGAGAAAAATAAGATAAATAGGCATTGAATTGCATTGTATGTTTACAGTTTTGTCATATTTTTGTTATTCATGCAAGTAAAACCCAGGACTTGTTGGATTCTGTCCACCGCTGAAGCATTAACAACATAAATTCAACCTGAAATCAGAAGAGAACTTTATTTGCATGAGTCCAAAATGTTGATCTTCCATAGTTCTTCCACGCTCTCCAATGACTACAAAGATAACACAGTCTTTTATGCCAGGACACATAGGAGGCAGTCAGTGGTCATAGCCAACCATTACATAGACTATTATCCTCCAATAAGAAAGGTTAATCCTACAAAATACACTTGTATTGCATATTCCAACCTGTGGTCCATGGGCCTATTCATAGATCCTAAGCCAGTCACATGGAGAACCCCTATCAGGAGGTATGGACAGGATGTGTGGGGCCCATCAGTCACATCCTATCTGTCCTTTCTTCAGAGTTAATCAGCACTTATGCGTTGTGTTAAGTTTCTCATGCCCGTAATCTCTCAGACTAAAGAAATCTGGAAGTATTCTGCTTGACTGGTTATTTTATGTAAGATGGGTTGCACAAGAAACATTCCTAAACAGGGCTAACTTATTTCCATTCAACAACATTCAATAACAAAGGGAATTACACATAATAAACAATATACATATTCAGGAAACAACTTAAATGTTACCAAAATACTAAAACAGCAAGTGTTAAAACTTGCATGAAGCATTGGGTTTGATGAGCTCCATGTCAGAGAGGAACAAACAGTTCTCTGACCAAAATGAGCATCGTAAAAGCAGTTCTAAACATGAAAATAGTCTTAACGTTGAGCTATGAACAAAGGATGGCTGCATTTTGGAACTGGCCAGACATGATAAGCTTCATCACTTTGTGTATGTCAGGTAAATTGTATGTTATTTGTGCAAATTTTATGGGTTGGTCAAGACATGCTCCTTCCTGTTACGTGATGTCAGATATTGTTTTCAATTGTATAACATGGCAATGAAAATCACCAAGCTTGGAGATATAACATTCAAAACAGCAATGTTACATTCCCTTTTGCATAATCAACATGCAGCATCATATTGTTTTCCAGATTGCTTTAGCAACAATTTATCTGATCTTCCTCAATGCATACAAAAGTCAGATAGCTTTAGCTAGAGTTTTAAACTGGCAATTTGATTATTCAATAACTACATTTATGACTATAACTTTGGTCAAAACAACAAGAATGGTCAAATTACATCATCAGGTGCTGATTCAGACATGGTGTGTTCAATTCATTAATAGACAGCAAAACCATTTTGGGCCCTCCAGCATATGTGCCTCAATCTTGTCTCTTTTCTGAATGAGTAGAGATAGGCAGGTGTTGTCAAAATGTCTGCAGTTTCCAGGCTTCAAATTTATGCGAGACATCACAGATACGGAGCCCCAGCATTGAAACATCCAGATCTGGATTAGGAGTCATTGCCGTTTATTTTATTCGCCACCAACTTACCTCAATGGCATGAATTACCCTTGGGGGGACACTATCTTTCTATCTATCTATCTTTCCCATCTTGCTCCTCTTTCAGTGTGAATATAAAGTCAGTGCTGACATGGGCTCATTCTTCATTCCCAAACAGATAACATAGTTACAAATGTCGTGTCTGGTTACCAAACTGATAAAAGGGATTATGAGATAATAGCAGAGCAAGGATTGAGTCTTCAACCTGTGAAGGTTGAATCCTAAAATATGGTTGTGCGCTTCATACACAGTTTTTTTATTGCTATCTTTCATGTGCAAACTAGGCTCTGATACTAGGCTTCTACAATTATTACATTTTAATCTATTTAATATCTATTGATCGTATGATTGTGCCCCAAAAAGCTGTGTATTTTCTGTGCAGTGTTCAACTTCTGACCAGAGGAAGAGGGTATCAGTTCATTCAAGTACAGAGTTTCAAAGAAATCAACGCACACTAACAGGCACAGGACACAGACATAGGTGACAACCTTTACTATTTGGCAGGTTTGTCTTGGGGCCCTTACTGGAAGTTTGGAAGACTTTGGGTGACATTGTGCCGACCACCCAGCGGAGGTTATCAGCAGTCCCGTCCTGCTTCAAACAGACCACCATTGTCCCTGTACTGAAGAAACCTTCCATCGCCTGCCTGAATGACTACCGCCCTGGAGCACTGAACTCCATCATCATGAAATGCTTTAAGCGGCTGGTCAGAATTCATATCCGCTCCACCCTTCCTGACACCTTGGACCCCTTTCAATTTGCATACCGCCCCAATAGATCTACGGAAGATGACATCACATGTGTCTGCTAAGCTTGTTCCTAAGCTCAGGACCCTGGGACTTAACACTTCCCTTTGCATCCGGAACTTTGGATCCGGGACTTCCTTAGGGGCAACCCCAGGTGGTGTGAATTGGCTACCTCACCTCCTCTGCTCTGACCCTGAGTAATGGAGCCCCACAGGGCTGCGTACTCAGTCCCCTCCTGTCCTCCCTGTTCATGCATGACTGCGTGGCCACACACAGCTCCAACACCATCCTTAAATTTGCAGATGACACAAACATCCTAGGTCTCATCTCCAGCAATGATGAGAGCACTTACAAAGGAGAGGTAAAGAACCTGCCAGGACAACAACCACTCTCTCAACGTCTCCAAGACTGAGGAGATGATCATGGAATTCAGGAAGAGGCGGGGGAGGGTCATTCCCCCATACACATCGATGAAGATGAAGTGGGGAGAGTCTTCAAGTTTCTTGGTGTATTTATCCAAGATGACATTACTTTGTCCAGGCAAGAAAATTCAGTAGTGAAAACGGACCCAAAAAAATTACACTTCCCGAAGAGACTCAACAATTTTGGTATGTCTGCAAAAACTCTCAACAACTTCTACAGGTGCACCATTGAGAGCATCCTCTCAGGCTGCATTACTGCCTGGTACGGCAGCTGCTCCCCTGCAGAGTCCCTCCAGAGGGTGGTGTAGTCTGTGAGCACATCATCGGGTGCCATCTCCCTTCCGTGCAAGGCATCTACCATACACGATGCCTTAGGAAAGCACTGAACATCATCAAAGACAACAATCACCCAGGCTATGGTTTGTTTACACTGCTGCCGTCTGGTAGACGTTACCAGAACATCATCATAGACTACAGTCACCCAGACTATGGTCTGTTCACACTGCTGCCGTCTGGTAGACGTTACCAGAACATCATCATAGACTACAGCCACCCAGGCTATGGTCTGTTCACACTGCTGCTGGCTGGTAGACAATCGGTGCAGGCACTTCCATAATCCCATTTGTTTCTCCTTCTGCCCATAAGGCTCCTCAACCAGCAACCCTGATCTATGATCATACTGATCACACACCAACATTCCACATGCGCTTGTGTCTTTTCATGTACATTCACTGCACTTCGAATATTCCTTGGTATGTACAATGCATATGCATATTAAACTCATATTATATCACTAATATTTAACACATCTACCCATATTGTTCTTTCTCCCAATCCTACTCTTATTAAAATTGCTGCTAATTTACATTGTAACTTATATATTTGCTTTACATATTTCAAAATGTTGACTACATAGATGTCATGTGCCATGTCGCAATAATTTTTATTGTGAATGATGTTGCTGGGTTATTTCGTGCATTTGAACATTAGAAAAACAGTGGGTAACATTGTGATGCATTGGGAGACATTGGATGACATTGGGATGCTTTGGGAGACATTGGATGACATTGGGTGACATCGGGTAACATTCCAATCTATCAGGAGACGTTGGGAACAAGTTATGTAGCTTTGCACAAGGACAAATGCATGCTTCCCAGATGCCAAAAACATGTCACCCTCCTACAGTGTAATAAAGCACAACTATATTCAGTAAATGCTTTTTCACATTGACTGCGTCATCTTTTGTCCACACTCCTTCATTCAGTGTGAGGTAAGCAATGGTCAAAAAACACCAGCCATTTAAGACTGAGCTACATTACATCATCATTATTTTATGCATGTGAAAAGAGTAAAGACAAATGACGAAGAGAGTAGTGGGAGGAAGGTAGGTTGGAGGAAACTTGATCACTGTTCCTATAAACCCTCTAGTTGTCTGTCAGGGAAGCCAGGCTGATGAGTGTTTGTGGTAGGTATCGCTGTCTCTGAATGTTGGATGGACTATAGAAAAGCAGATCCCTGCCAGTTGTGCTGTGGTCACTTCAGTCTTCTGGACACACACACACAAAGATTAATGCACAAACGTGCACACGCAGAAGAATACGCTTGCAAGAATGCGGAGCCGTGCACATACCACCCACTCCACACATTTGCAGAGAAAGAATGGATCAATTTGTTGCTGTTAAATGACAATTTTGGCCAAATCAAGAGTAATGATACTGACTGTGTGGTCTATAACCCTGCTGTGAGGTCTTCTACACACACACACACACACACACACACCTGCACAAACACATCGATACAAACACACACTCTAACACACAGTCATACACACATTCAAAGACATAGAGTACAAACACACAAACACACACACATATACATACACACATGGAGAACTGCAGTCCAACAGATGACAGGGCCCCATAGCCAGCTAAGAGTATTGGGCCCCATCCATCCATACCAAGGACCCTGCCATCCCAGGGACCACATCCTATTTTGCCAAAGTGTGCGTTATAATAATAACAATGATGAGGAATCTCATTGGTACAAGATTGTCAATAGTGACAAAAATTATCAAGGGTCACTCTTCCTCTCTATGTATCTCTCTCTGCCTCGATCTCTCTCTCTCTCCATTTCCCTCCCTCTCTCTCTCCCTACATAGCTGATGTGTGCCGACAGGTTACAGGGCGTGAATTGGCCCCACTTAATGAGACTCTGGAATTATTGAATACCCATCCGCTTGCTGTGAGACATGCAGTATGAGTCCCAAACAGCACCTTACACAATATATAGTGCATTACATTTTAACCTGGGCCCGTAAAGCTCAGATCCAAAGTAGAAGACTATGTAGGGAGTAGGATGCAATTTGTGAGGCAGACAGACAAGCTACAGCTAAAAGCTTACTTAAAAGCTTCCTGAATTCCCATATTTACGTAATGCAGACAGCTACTGTAGCAGCTGGTCTTTACATAAATGTATCCTGTTTCCTCTCCACATCTCGTACATTGCATTTTTGCTTGTTTGGCCAATTCTGGGTTGATCTGACAACCTGACGGCATGACAGCGACATTTACTGTATAATACGAGGAACTACTTCAGAAACAGTGGGTTTTGCCTAATTAAAAAAAAAGAATTTAATCTGGATGTTCAAATCCTAATATTTATTTACTGGTCTCACAGTCATTTAATGTTACTAATTCGGTATCTTAAAACCAGTATCTCAATATATCAGATGCGTCATCTGTTTTTCTTGTATTATTTTAGGTCAACTTCAAGATCTATGCTAGAAGAAAAGCCAGCTTTTTTAGCTTGTTCGTGGCTCTGCAGCTTTCTGAGTCGTCAGGCAGCAGCTGGAGGAGTCCCAGGCATCAGGGCCTCAAATCGATAGTTGGTGCCCTGATGAAATAAACTGGAGTCAAGAGGGCTGTAGCTTGTAGCTTCAACTCCAAGTCTGACAGTCTCAGTCTCTTTTTGTTCACAGGCCAGATTTTTTTGGTACACATCACCAGGAACAAAGCATCCCGGCAGACATAACAGTTGTTGCGTGCTATTTACAACAACACATGAGTCAGACAGAGTAGGACCCAGGAAAACTGACTCAACCAATGTGTTGCAAAATCCAAAAGCATTTGGACAATGACACAATATATTTTTCTTTCTTACCTGGGGTTTTCTAACACTTTGAATTTAACATGATACAATAACTGTGCGGTTACAGTGCAGCCTGTCGGCTTTCATTTGAAGGAATTTTGACCTACTTATGGAAAGTATTGAAAGCTTGTTTTTACACATACTGACATTATGTGCAAATATTAATGATTACGAGAAATCTGCCACCCGTTGATATCAGCAGATGCTAGACATCTTCCACGGTTATGCTCTACCTTACCTGCTTTTTCAGGGCCTTCTGGAATTCAGTCTTCAGTCTTGTCTTGTGAAACTCACGCTTAATTGGATTCATATGAAGAATTGACTAGGCCAGTAGAGCTTTCCACTTTTTGGCCCTAAAATAATTCCTTGGGGCCATTTTCCTGTTGCATGATAACGTGACTACAATGAGCTTGGAAGCATTTGGTTGTGTCTGAGCAGACACAATGTTTCTCTTTATCCTTATAAATTAAATGGGCCAGTTCCAGCGTTGGCCATAGATGCCCAGAACGAAACTCCCTTTCCACCATATTTCACAGATCATATAGTATGCTGGGTAATTTTCCTCTTACCAAAGCTTTCTTTATCTTCACAATGTACCAGTTGATTTTGGCACTGCTAATGTTTCTGCTATATCTGTGTTTTATTGACATTTATCTGCATTATGAGCACTGACTTGATTTGCATTGACACTTGTTTGGTCCTCATGTTGTCAGACTACAGCAATAGACACCAAATCCCAAATGTGTTGGTTTATGGCTTTTGTGCACAAGATAGCTGTCAATGTCTAATATTCATTCTAGCCTTTGTTGCCAAATTAGAAAACAGGTATGAAGCCAATTGTCCAAAAGGTTTTGGCAATAATACTAGAATATCAAATTGGTTAAATATGGATGAAAAAACAGGCTTCACTTTAAACCTATAATATTGTTTCACTTCAAATGTAGTGTTATTTAATTTTAATCATATAGCTAAAAAGAAAGATATTTGAAAAAAAAACATTCATATTTGACATGGATGCCTTGATTGAAGATAAGCTTCTCAGAAGAGCATATTGACTTGCACACAGTATAACATCAGTGACTTATCAGAAAAATCAATGATTTTCTTTGAACGACTCCACATGCTGCATCTCAATGGCTTTGAAATGGGACACTCTAGCACAGAAAAATTCACTAAATTACATGCCTATAGCTGGAAGAAGAATGAACTGTGGACAGACATACTGAGGTGTGTACTCACACACACAAGCACACCCACAAACATAGAAACAAACTCAATAACTGGGAATATAAAGTTAGTTATAAACATAAAAAATTGAATTAAAGACTCTTAGTTGTGCTACAAGAAGAGTTGTAGTTTGGCATTGGGGAAAAAGGATTGGCTGCACCACTTTTTGTAAATGACCAGTCTTGGTCACCCACAAAATTAATACAACTAGCACACAGTTGATGCCATTGGATATCAAACAGAGATGTAAACTGTGCATCATGTCAATGAAAAACATTGTCCCTGATACAGTAGGGGGTTAGCGAGAGGGTACTTAGTCTGGATGGGTTTGTTGTGTGTATATATATACAAACACATTTCCCAGAGTAGTACTGACAAATATAGAGAAAACAACATTGGGAACAGGCGAAAACAACAGTTGAGAGATTTCTACTCTGAAACCTTGCACCTTTTTGGTAAGATGCAGCCTTCTGTGTGCAACAGCAGTAAATGATTCAGTCCCTGTGATGTACAGGGTTTTGACAGTGTGAGTTATTCCCCCATCCTGTGGCCAGACAGTCTTTTGTGCTGTGTTGTGTCGGGCTGATGGAGGGAGTTCAGGTCAGCGGGATGAGACGGCAGCTTCCTGTCACTGCTCCATTGGGTTCTACAGAATCGTCTTTCTGGAAGAGGAAAGAGGTTGGACGAACCCACAGTTCTCCCTGTACTGTATCTCATCTCACAGTTTGCCATCTCATCCTATTCTCTCTCGTCTGCTGTAGTAACATTCTCTCCCTCATAAGCCATGGGCTTGCTGGTTAGTACAAACACACACACTGAAACACACAAATGAAAAGATAGATGTGTAAACTCAAGCACACACCCGCGTTATTGTTATTGTGAGCTCACTTCAGAGGTTTGGAAAACAGTTGGCTGCACCCTGACATTGGTTCCATTGGTGCCGTTACCCAGAATGGCAAGTGGCATTATCCCCCCCAACAGTATTTTACTGGTAAGGTCGGATTGTAATAGGAGCACCAAGCAAGTGCAGACATTTCCCTAACCTGAATGCACATTCGTACCATTTTGACCAGAGAAAACTGAGGTAATAGGTGAGAAATTCTTCATAGATGCAACACCAAGCGAAATTGGCAAGGAACAGCATCATGGAAAAATTCTGTTGTGTACTATGTGTCAACTGAACAAGCAATATTACCATATCACAACAGATCAATCTGATCAGAGGTACAGCAGCCAATCAGCCAGTGGAGCATAGCACTGTTTGATTTAAATAACTTCAGGGCTGGATCAGTAAGTAAGATAAAAGTAAAGGAAAAATAAAAGTCAACACATTTGCATATCGGCTTTGCGCATAATATAGCTCGCAGATGTTGCATTCGTGAGGAAAATGTAGCCAATTAGGAGCAGGATTTCATGGAATTCGATATTCTTTGACATACAAACACAAACTGGCAGAATCTATGATCAATAGAACAGTCTGTGATGAGTCATACATGGAAGCCAACTGTATGAGAAAAATACAGTCCTTACAAAAGCTGACTAAAATAAAGGGGTTTCTCTCTCACCACATCATTGGCCATTCATTGGTCGGAAGGCTACACTGTTGTGCCAACCTGGGCTAGCGCAAGTTAAATAGCCTTTCAGGCGTTGATTAATAATCTCTTTGTTCACCTTACATCTTTTAAGTGGATGGAATAATTAACAAGGAGGCAATTAAAATGAACTCTGGTCTCGTTTATTTGAAGTTTTAAATTGCAAACAACTGAGAGGAGTTGGATCCTCAAATGAATCCTGGGAGCATGTAGGCATGCCCATGACATGCATGGAAATGACGGCAAAGTGCAGGAGTCTATGCAGATGGACTTAATAGCAAAAACATCAATCAAAACAACACCAAAAGATGCCGCCTGTGTCAGCAAAATCAGTAACCAAATCATTCTAATTCGAAGAGCATCAGACGAGACTAGCAGCAACTTTGGATCAGTATAACAGTCTGATACTGGCATTTTATCTGCTCTTTTTCCTTGTGTTGACCAGAACCAACCTTTAAGTTATCAATCACCTTATTTTGTTTGAAAGAGTATGAATAAACAGGGACAGAAGTGTGGAGCAGGGACAATATCTTGATGCTTTCTGTAAAGTGTTTCGCATTTTTGTATCTCTTGATGCTATGAGGACAATATTTTTGCTATTCTTAAGATGTTTTATTCATACATTCTTGGAGGTATTTGAATAGGCAGGCCTGCTTGCTAGAAATGGATTATCAAGCTACTTGAACCGATGTATACAAACACAATCAATGAGATGTGAACTATATACATTGTCATCAGTGCCTTTCAATATGTCAGAACTGTAGTGGCACAAAATTTAAAAAAACACATGATTGGAACGCACATTGACATGCACGTTACTTCAATGGCCATACCACACACACAACAGGTTTGTGTGAACAACCCTGTTGAATGGCCTGGTTCAGCTGGGGGTTTGTGCACGAGCTTCTCACTATTATGGGCTGTGGTGCGCATGCACAACCGGATGGTGAATGCAGCAGAGTTAAGAATGTACTGTCATCTCACTTCACGGCAACAGTGCTATGACATTTTGCAGGTGGAGATATCAAAGAGTTTGGCCTGCCCTCAGAGGGGCTCATGCCAGCGGTATGTTGTTGGGGAAGGTGGTCACATGTTTGCGATCAAAGGATTGCAGGCTTGAGCCCGGCAGGGGGCAGTCGGTCAGTGAAGGAAGCTGAAATGTTAGAACGATGACACGCACAACACACGCACACACTAGGAGAAACATTATTTAGCCCTTCTTATTTACACGATCTATCACAAAAAAGTACAATTGGTTAACAATCATACTCTTTAACCACAATCAGTTGTACTGTGTTCCTGTTGATGTCCTACATTTCTGTGCATCGACGTCAACAAGAAGTTATGATCAATACAACCTGAACAGATCACTGATCCAACAAGGTTTTTACTCTTTCTTCAGAACTTCACAGTGGATTAGAATGGGCCTTCAACCACTCTCCACCGCTAAGAACCCAGCAGATTATCCTGCTTTATCTGTTCCTCAGACACACTCACCAACAACCCCAAAAACGCCCCCCCCCCGTTCCCTGCCACCAAATCCTGGAGCGTGTCGCACTAACCTATCGCCTGGATTACTATAATCTCCCAGTTTGAGCCATCGATCCCAATCCTGCTGGAGCCACAAGCTCCTACCAAGGAGACAGAGGACTTACATCACCGCTGAATGTTGTGACGCACCATATCCCATTACACACTTGATATACAAACGTGGTTATTCTTCAAGCAAGATGACCTTTGTTGCCATGGTCCTAATAAACTGGAACTAAAATGATTCTACTAAAGGAGGTGGCAACTTCATATTGGCTAAGTAGTAGAGGGGAATTTGTGGTATTTTTCAACTAGTAGCTCGGATCTACACCTGATCCACGCCCTGGTAACATCGTTAAAAAAATAATTCTAGTAATTATTTTTTCTAACATTGTAATTTTAGCCGTTTTCCAATCAACTGAAGTCAGGAGAATAACTGACTGAAATGTAGATGAATTGAACGGAAAAACCCTGGAGAAATCCGCTGGAAGCATTTAGATGTTTCCTTATTAGCTTTGCTAAAAGATGTCTGGCTTGAGTGTGTATTATTCTTGTTTTCGTCCTCAACAGGGTATACTGTCCACTAGCTAATAAAACGTGCAGGGATACACGTTATTCCAAGTGAAGCAGCCATGTAACCATGCTTTCATTCATAAAAGGTCTGCAAGTTGTGAGTATTCAGCTTGTTTTATCGTCTATACTTTGATGCTAGCTTATTTGATGCCCAGTTTATCAGCATCTATTCCATTTGATGCCCATACAGGTTCCATTTCACTTAATTACATCCTTTTTTCTTGAAGGGCCACCCTTTTAAATTTTGCTTTTAGAGTTGAATCCAAAAAAGTTGAAAAGGAAGATTTTGAGTGAGGAACAGAAGTGCTCAATTTGCAGTGGTGTCTTCGTTTTAACCATTCTGTTCCTCGCTCAAAAGGGTCCTTTTCAATGTTTTGAAAAGGAAAGAAGGTACAGTGGTCTCTTAATGTTTTCCAGAGCTGTAGATGTTACAGTCCCTTTAACTCTTAGTTCTGTCAAACTTTTTGTTTAAATACATTTTGTACAAAATTCACAAAATAGCCCAACTGTTTCTACTTTAATATGGCTTTTTAATTGTATTTGTATGCAAATATTTGGTTTCTTTCACATTGACAGTGGAGTAAATGTTCAGTTCAGAGGACATGAAAGCCAATACAATACACTAATTTCTTTTTACAGCTTTCTGGTACCCAGTGTATGTACAGGGATAGGGTCGAGATGGTAAATATGGTAGATATGCTGAATATCATGTACTCTCTTCTCTTTAAATGTATCCTGTTTTCTCTTCTCCGCACTCAAAACTGAAAGGTTTTTGGCTTGAATTCCTCAGCCAAAAAGGGGCAAAAAATGTGGGTTTTGCCATTGAGTAAGGCACTAAAGCATAGTTGCTCCTGTATAAGACCATCTGCTAAATGACATGTTCATATATTTATATTATTAAGATTGCACCGTGTCTGTGCTTAAGGAAGTCTCCTTATAGGCTCTAGTACAATCCAGCACTTAACCAATTAAAATCAAATAATGATCTTCACGCTTCAAGTCTTTTGTCAGCCCTAATTGACCTGCTGCACAGATAGCTAGCTATTAGCAGCAAATTAATTAATTCAGATATTTATTTGTGTTTTCCTAAAGCTGCTGTTATTATCTAATTTGAATGAAGCTTCCATTCTGGTGTGTAAATGCTTTAACATATGCGCCTCTTTAGTAGACTCATGTAATGGTCCAGTCGAATCTTTTCTCAAAATTAATACATCTATTCATCGCAACATCTTCATTATCTCTGTTTCATGTTTGGTTTTAATAATATACTCTGCCTCACTCTGTGTCATAATAAAGTATAAATATATGATAGATAGGCAAACAAATGTGAACTAATGTGATATTTTGCTAGCTTTTAATATATTACACATTCAGTGTTTATTCAACAATAAGGTCAATATCTCCCTTCCTTCCATATATGACATTACTAAATATAATTATATCCACTACAGATGTTTGCTTTGGCAACAGTGGACGTAATTCGAGTGGCATTGATTTTAGTGCAGTGAGAATGCATTATTCACAGTAACCATGGAAAAGCAGAAGAGTTCCACTGAATGAACTCAGATAGAACTATTGCAATGAATCTTTAAAACGGAGACCACGAAGGACACGCAGTGAATGAAAAGTGAAGCATCTAGAGTGAAAAGTGAAGCATCTAGAATGAAAAGTGAAGCATCTCGAAATAAAAGTGAAGCATCTAGAATGAAAAGTGAAGCATCTAGAATGAATAGTGAAGCATCTACAATGAAAAGTGAAGCATCTAGAATGAAAAGTGAAGCATCTAGAATGAAAAGTGAAGCATCTAGAGCTGCTGAAAAAATTGAAATATGTACAGTTGTGCTCATAAGTTTGCATACCCTAACAGAAATTGTGAAATTCTGGCATACATTTCTTTTAAACATGACTGATGCTGTAAAAACAAAAGTATTTTGGATAGTGATCACATGATGCCATTTATTTCACATAGTTGATTGGCTCCTTTTAAAATCAAGAACAGAAAAATACTCAAACGGCCCTGATCTAAAGTTTACATATCCTTGAATGTTTGGCCTTGCTGCAGAAACACAAGGTGGCACACACAGGTGAAATGGTAATTAAATGTGAATTTCCCACAACTGTGGCATTAAAATTGCATTTAGTGTCTGTGTATAAATAGTCAATGAGTTTGTAAGCTCTCACGTGGATGCACTGAGCAGGCTAGATATTGAGGCATGGGGAGCAGAAAATAATTGTCAAAAGACCTGCGTAACAAGGTAATGAAATATTATAAAGATGGAAAAGGATATAAAAAAGATATGCAAAGACTTGCAAATGCCAGTCAGTACTGTTCAATCACTTATTAAGAAGTGAATAATTTGGGGATCTCTTGAAACCAAGCAAAGGTCAGGTAGACCAAGACATATTTCAGCCAAAACTGCCAAAAGATTTGTTTGGGATACAAATAAATACTCACAGGTAACATCAGGAGAAACACAGGCTGCTCTGGAAAAAGATGGTGTAGTTGTTTCAAGGAGCACAATAAGACAATACTTGAACAAAAATGAGCTGTATGGTTGAGTTGCCAGAAAGAAGCCTTTTCTGCGCCAATGCCACAAAAAAGCCAGGTTACAATATGCCTGACAACCCCTTGACACGCCTCACAGCATCTGGCACATTGTAGTTGTGCCAGAATAGAGCTTTATGGTCACAACCATAAGCGCTATGTTTGGAGAGGGATCAACAAGGCCTATAGTGAACAGAATACCATCCCCACTGTGAAGTATGGTGGTGACTCACTGATGTTTTGGGTGAGTGAGCTCTAAAGGCATGGGGAATCTTGTGAAATTTTATGTTAAGATGAATGCTGTATGTCATCAGTAAATACTAGCAGACAATATGCATTCTGCACCAAAGCTGCGCATGGGACGCTCTTGGACTTTCCAGCATGACAATGACCCTAAGCACAAGGCAAAGTTGGTCAACCGTCCAATGCTTACAGCAGAAAAAGTTAAAAGTTCTGGAGCGGCCATCACAGTCTCCGCACTTTAATATCATCGAGCCAAACTGGGGAGATCTCAAACATGCTGTTCATGCAAGACTACCAAAGACTTTGCATGACCTGGAGGCTTTTTGCCAAGACCCATGGGCAGCTATACCACCGGCAAGAATTCAGGGACTCATAGACCACTATAACAAAAGACTGCATGCTGTCACTGATGCTAAAGGGGGCAATACACAGTATTAAGAACTAAGGGTATGCAGACTTTTGAACAAGGGTCAGTTCATACGTTTCTCTTCGTTGCTTTTTTATGATTATGCAATTCTGTTATGACCTACAGTTAAATGTGAGTAAAATAAATAAAAGTTTTGCCTGCTCACGCATATTTTCTTTACAAACGGTACATACTGCTCGGGAGAAAATAAAGAGACCACTGCAGTTTTTTCTTTTCCATTCTCAAAAATGATTTTTTTTTGTGATTAACAGAAGTGTTCAATTTGCAGTGGTCTCTAATTCTTAACCCTTCTTTTCCTCATTCAAGACTTTCCTTTTCGACTTTTTTGGAAAAGAAAAAGGTGCAGTGGTCTCTAAATATTATCTGGAGCTGTATATTACCAATTCTGAAAGGGTATGCAAACATTTGAACACAACTGTACTAGAAATTGGGTACACACTTTCTGAGACGGTTAAGACACTAGACTCAACCGCTGTCTTTCGGGACCATGAGAACAGATTGGGTTATGGGTTATTGCACCTGAAATTCGTACATTTCATATCATTTTAGGTACAAACAAATTGTCATTTAGCCGACACTACGGTGACTTACAGAGGGATCCTCTGAAGGAATTCTTAGAGAGTCAAAATGTATGTCAGTTGTTAACATGCCTTAGCTTCACCTACACGCCGAAATAGGCACAAAAAGAGACAGCTAAAAAAAACTGCATCAATTTGAGAAAGATTTATTCTGACCTTGAGTGAGTAGCCTGTTAAATAAAGGCTTATTTAATTAGCAAAAGCTGTCCTGTTGGTTCATCCTTCAATTTGTCTCTGGTCATAAATTGTTGTGACATCATCTGCTGCTTGTCAATTAACTGGGCTCGTGACGGCTCAGCTGATGGGTCAAGGCTATGACGAAGCCTTGGCTACGTCCTAAATGGCACCCAGTTAGCTTTGTATTCATAGTGCACTGCCTTTGACCAGGCGTTCTGGTCAATATTAGTGCACTACATAACAGGGGTTTAGCAGCGTCCCCTGCGGTCTTGTGTCAATGAGTATCACCCAGTGTGATTAACAAACAGCCCTGGCCTCTTAACACCCCTCCTCCCTCCTCTCCAGCTCTCACGAAATGAGACGGGACACGTGTGCTACGCGCTGGAAGAGGAGCACGGTTATTGCCCGGGGTGACGGCAGAGGTGCTGTCAGCGACCGGTCGTCGGCATGTGAAGATCACGAAGATAACAGACCGTATGAGGCGTCATGGGAATAACAGCCAAAGCCTGTTTGTTCAAGGACACCCATCATGCACCTGGCTGAGTTTCCACAGTGCGCCGTTTTGGAAAGGGGTCTACGTCCCCCGTCACCGTTCAGGTCTGGGCTGTTATTTTAGTCAGGCAGTGAGGAACACTAGGTCAGCTTCAGCCTCTGTAGCCATCTTGGTAATCCCTTTTTACATTCATTTCTCAGGCCTGTAAAGTCCAGTCCATTCCAGTCTACTCGCTGAAGGGGGGGGGAGGTGGTGGAAGTGAACGGAGATTCAAATTTCAGTAGTTCATTCAGGATAGGGACATTTCATTCAGGATAGGGACATTTCATTCACGATAGGGACATTTCAGTCAGGACAGGGACATTTCAGTTAGGATAGGGACATTTCCTTCCGGATAGGGACATTTCATTCAGGATAGGGACATTTCATTCACGATAAGGACATTTCATTCAGGATATGGACATTTCATTCAGGATATGGACATTTCATTCACGATAGGGACATTTCATTCACGATAGGGACATTTCAGTCAGGATAGGGACATTTCATTCAGGATAGGGACATTTCATTCAGTATAGGGATATTTCAGTCAGGATAGGGATATTTCATTCAGGATAGGGACATTTCATTTCATGTACTGCATAGCGCTGTTAAAGAGAGCTCGGATTGTAAGGATTTTACCAAACCTTCTACAGTTAAAGGTGCTGTTCACCTAGACTTTGATTTAATATGACGGACAAGTGCTTTGGGGGGGCACGTTGCAGGACTTCCAGGTCAGTGGCGGGGAGGGCATGATTAACAGAGCTGGGTGACTGTGGAAGGAGGGGTGGATAAACTGTCTTCTGGGGGAAATAGCAGGACTTCCAGGTCCAGTGGAGAGAAGATGAGTTGTCCTTTGGCTGAATGCCCAGCGGCCTCTTATACTGAAACAAATGTGAGATGACACACACACACGCGCACGCACGTATACATGGACACATGGACGGACGGACACACACACACACACACACACACAC
>JACXGJ010011769.1:0-19166 GCA_016801105.1 Esox niger | reverse complement strand
TTGGGGACAGGGGTAGGTCCCTATCCCCAACGGGGGGGGAGGGAGGGGGGCGGGGGGAGGGGGGGTGGGGGGTTGGGGATGGGTGGCGGGAGTTGCCCCCCCGCGCCCGTCCCCCATCCCCAACCGGGGGGGGGGCGTTGGGGAGGCGGGGTTGGGGATGGGAGACATCCCCAAACCCTCCTCCCCAACCCCCGTTGGAGATGGGGGATGGGCGACCTTCGCCCATTCACCATCCCCAACGGGGGAGGGGATGGGGGACAGGTGATCCTGTCCCTCATCCCCAAACGGGGGGGGGGATGGGGGAGTAGTCCCCCATCCCAACCCCTGTTGGGCGTGGGGGGGGGGGTGTTGCATGTCCCCTTCTCCATTCTGGGGGTTGGGGACAAGCATTCCCCCCCACGCCTGTCCCCCATCTCCAACTCCCCATGATGGGGGGGTTGGGGATGGGGGACCCTTTCTCTATATCCAAAACCACCTCTTACAAACTTCACACCAACACCGTCATCATACGTTTATATTTTATTGGTCTCATTTGTCTGCATAGCAACAATAAGCAAACAAACACTTTGTCCAATATTTGTACATGAAAAAGCTGTGTGACATGAGTAACAAACACATAGTCAACTCTAAATGACAACTAAAACTACTGTGCAAAAAATACTTATCAGTAGATGCAAATAAGCAGTATATGGTCAATCTTCAGCAGTGCATATCATATTACTTTAAAGGATGGCCATTTATAAGGCACTCAAGTCCAAAGTTACATTATACCGGAGAACACTTGGGGCTGGTTTCACAGACACTGTTTTAGTCCTAGACTAGGCTTAATTTGTGTCTACGAAACCAACCCCATGATCTGTTAACATCTGTTCTCTCATACCTCTGTGATGAAATTCAGTAAATGGTATGCCTTTCAATTAAATCCCAATAGAGAAAATCGCTTTGGACACAGTTTGTGTTTAGGAAATAGAGGCACAGCTAAGGCCTGTTTACACCTTGTTCAACATGCATCTGCTATCCTGATCACATTCAATATGTGTAGACAGTCAAGACACATTAACTGATCAAGACCGCATCCAATGCCAGCACAAAGTAACATTTCGAAACATGGTGCCGAAAAGCTAATAACTGTTGTTTATCGTATAACTAGTTATATAACAAACTCTGTAAAACTAAAATGATACACACTATTGACCTACTTAAAGATCAAATGTATTCAGACCTGTTTGCATTAATCCTTTGCAGCATGCATTTTGGAGGCTACTTTGATATTTGAACATCGGGTCACCTGATCAGATGGCAACCAACACGTTAATGCAAGGTGTAAACATTGTGGTATATACAGAAATTGGTCCAAATTCTGATTAAAGATGAGTTACATAAATTTCGTAGAGTCAAGTGAAGCAGTGCTTAACAAATTTGGGGTGGGGCTGATCCTCTAAGGAAACCAACATTTAACCAATCCACTTTTAGAAGGTAAACCTCCGGCTGTTGGAGTGACCTACTTTGTCCAGGTTGGGGTTGCATGCAAACTGGATCATGGGAGGGGGGCCACACAGGAGGATGAGTGTGTCTTCTCCGGGGGGTGGGAGATGGTTCCTAACCATGTCTTCACTGATAAAGCCTTGGCTGTATTCCCAATCTGGAGACAGAAGAGAAGTTAAAGGTAAAACCAAATCATTTGAGACCATTAAGGCAAAAATAGGAATGTATTGTTTACTGCAAAAGTCACTTCAAAATAATAGCAGTTCAATTAAAGAATTACACTTGGATGAGTAGGTGTCCAAACTTTTGACCGGTACTGCATATACATCTCAAGATCCTGTTCAATGAAAAATAATTTGTGAACACGCCTTACCCTCAGGAGCTCTGTCCAGGGTAAACCACAGCTTGAATCTGTTTGGGTGATTTGCTTCTATCTCCTCCAACTCAGGTCGTAACAGGATGTCTTTTTCAGTCTGACAATGGACAGGACCTAAATTACTAGATCTGTTTAAAGTTTCTTTAAATGTGAATTACTTCAAGATGGAAAAAATTGAAAAAGCGGACCTGGTTGGCAAAGAGCAGATGACACACAGTCTGGTCCTGGGGATCCTTCATTATAGCTTTGATGATCTGCAGCATAGGAGTGATTCCTGAGAAAACAGGATCCAATAGATCGCATGTCAACCAATCACCGACTGCCATTCTTTTAAAGATAAATGAAACATGTAGGCTTTCGTCTTACCCGTCCCTCCGGCAATCATGCCCACTTGCTTGGCAGTTTTGATTACAGGCACCGCCTTTTTGTCTGCCTTGATGGCAAAAGACCCTGTTGAAAACGTCAATGTAAAAACCTGATTAGTTTCAGGAATGGTTTGCAAGTATTTTTCATGATGTACATAAATCAGTGTAGTGACTCTTCAACTTTACAAAAATATTTTCAAGACAAACTGTAAAAAAAAAACAAGGTTTCATTCTCACAAAAATAAGGACTATGGGGCCAGGCCCACCCGTGGCAAATCCATGGTTGCAATACCGTATAGTGAATAGAACCACGGTTATCCAGTAACCTCCAATGTCATGTTAAGATGGCCAAATAAAGAGCTTTCTATATCACTTATACACATTTGACACTAGCTTTAATACAATTCCCAGTATCGCTCAGATTGCTGCCCCGACACAAAAGTACAGGCTTAAAAACCATCATGTTATGACACCTTTTCCTTGGTAGACCAGCAGGCCACTGGGCCCTCTGAAGTCGATGGTATCACCAATCCGCAGGCTCTCCAAGTACTGACTCATCTTGCCACCTTCAGGGAACTTTGGATGAACATTCTTGTAGTAAATCTGTGAATTAAAAAATAACATTTATTGAAAACATGAATAATATGAGAAAGGTGGAATTATAAAAGGAGTCAATGACCAAGGATCGTCAGATTTGTGTACCTTGACTACTAGGTCTACGAAGCCAACGTCGTCATCACTAGAAACAGGTGTGTATGGTCTGACCACCAGGACTCCATCGATCTTGGCAGACAGGTATATATGTTGCCCTGGGAAGAAAAACACATCATGCGGACGACCACATGAATGAAGATGAGTGACGTTATATAGCGTGTCTACATGCGTATTAAAAGCTACGCTACAATCTCAGTTGAATGCACTTACCGATGGGAAGGCCAAGGACGTGGTGTGGCTCCCGCAGGGCAAAACGAAATTTCCTGGTGTCATGACTAATGATCTGTGAAAACAGCCATAACACGGCATGACACCAAACCGCAGAAAGAGTTATTCGCAATACAAATCCAATATACTAACCGAGGCAATTATATAACAGCAACATGCTGCTTTTTGGGTGGCATGTGGCTATCAACAAACATATTGAAAATCAGTTTATCTCCTATGACTCAACGTTATGGAACAGACTCGATGCTGCTGCCAGATTCTGGTAAGAAATGTACAAACCTGTTTCTAAAAACGTTGGGATGCTGGGTTAAATAAGAATACAAACAGAATGCAATAATGGGCAAGTCATTGAATCCCTATATGTAATAGAACATTGTACATAGACAACATAATCAAATGTTGAAACTGAGAAATATGATTGTTTCTTGAAAAATATATGCCCACTTTCAAATTGATGCCAGCAACTCATTTAAAAAAAGTTGCGACAGAGTCAACAAAACACTTGGAAGATTTGTGTAACGCTCACACAACTAGTCGGTCAATTCGCAACAGGTCAGTAACATGATTGGGTATGAAAAGATTATTCCAGAGAGGATGGGCCTGTCAGAAATGAGGATGGGTTCACTCCAAATCCAACAATTTCAGAATTATGTTTCTCAATGTAAAATTGCACAGGGTTTGGGAATCTCATCATCTACGGTATATAATATAATTAAAAGACGATTCTAAATTTAACATTTACTAAGACAAGTCACAAAGCACATGTTAATAACCAGATGAAATATGCACAAAAATCAACTAAGATGAGGCCACACCTGTAATTGTAGCGAATACATGTAAAGTATAGTACAGCTATGCATCATTTTTATCGGCTGGCTAGTATGTCTATTTTGTTGGGTGTTTTGTAGTTCCGTGAAAGGCTTCAAGGGCTTGTTGATATCTATATGCTTTGTTGGCTGACTCGCTGCCATCTAGTGGAGTGGGGGTTGTATGACATTGGCAACAGCCCATCAATAAACATTTGATGTTTAACCAGACAAAGCTTTTGCCTAAGCAACAACTAAAGAATGTAAAGAATACTCTAATGTTGCTATGGACAGAGTTCAAAATCGTTTTACTAGGATAATGGGTTAACATTAGAGAATCAGGTGAACATCTGTTGTGGCAATACAAGCATCATCCAGCCAAGTATGAGAGCATTTTCTTTTTCATTTCAAGTTAATGAGTTGGTTCCATTGAACCATCAAACACCCAGACCTGCTTCGCCAGCTGAGTGGAGCAGCTAATTGGACATTGGATTATCACTCTTAAAAAAAGTACTAAACGATATCAGGACACGTCTCAGTCAGACGATTTTAAAATACTGATAGCACATCACATTAGGAAATTTTTTTAATCTATAAAAATATTTTCATCCACTAATATGCACTCATTTTGCTTTTTGAGTGCATATTAGAAAAACATTTGTGACTTTGTTTATAGGTTCTATAGGTTCACTACAACAGACTAATAAGTAACAGATCAGAAAACAAGAGAAATCTTACCTCTTTATCTATCAGCTTTAATGCATACTTCAGGTTAGGGTCATCTAAGGTGATTGCGGGTTTCTTTTTAGCAAAGAGGCTGAGGATCAGGTTGATGAGGTTGTTGATACTTCTCTGAATAAGCTGCGGGGGGAAAAGGGAAAAGGTGGGAATGTCAATGTGAATATCATGGGGAAAGTGATGTTGCTTCAAATCTTAGAACTGTAAAGACTGCAGCAAGATTTGAATGGGTTGGAGAGATTATAGACTGTGGCAACATTTCTACAGAACATACCCTGTGGTGCCCCGCATGGGTCGGTGCTAAGACCTATTCTCTGCCTGCTCTACATGCTCACTTGGGCAGACCTTCAGAAATCATTGTCCAATGTCACTGCCAGGCAGACGACACACAGCTGCCCATTGAAACCACGCCCAACTCAACGCCTGCTCTTTCCACGTTTTTCAAATGTCTGTATAAAGGAAGACAATTCGTTTAATTTGTTTTGCACTGAAATCTATTATTATAAATTATATACATTACTCCCATTAGAGAAGCTTTAAGACGGGGGGTATATTTCAGATGCTTCCATAGGGTGTAGCTTGGGAACACTAGAGAAGCCCGTTTGGACCAAACTCATCATTGACATAAAGGGGCCACAGTCGGGGCCACAGGCTTCAGCCTTGTGAATCATACAACAATAATGATTAGGCTCCCCATAATATGGTGAAATCAGGATACTGTGGGTCCTCATTCACGGGCCAGTGGCCAGTTAGTATTTGTGTGTCCTTTTCTGTCACCACTTGGGCTTTTTAAACACAATGGGTTTACTAAGAGAAACCCCTCGAAGGGCAGTGGGCCTGTGGGCACATGCTGTATAAGCTATAAAGTACTACTAAAAGTGGGTATGCAAACCCCAACACTAGACAAGTTTCACTTCTCCAGTTGCAGCTCATAGCTGATAAATTTAAAAGTATTTTTGAATACCAAATACAAATACCAAAGCATTTTTAATAGTATTTCAGAGAAAATGGTGCAATTTCTTTTTGGCATACCCAAATGCATCCATATTATAAAATCCACGGCATACTAAATAGGCATAATTGAAGATAAACATCTATTAACATATTTTGAATTAAAAGGGCACTATGAAGAATCCAGCCTCTAACATTTCCAAAACTGAACTTAAACAATATCAATACTTTGATTTTGTAATGTTGTATATTTAGAACTAACTATACACCTTTGGTTTTGTAATTTTGTATTTTTAGAACTAACTATACGCATTGAAATAGACATCTACTCTTTAATTTTGAAGGATTCGTCATTACTATACGATTCTTGATGTAATCCTTAGTGTTGCTGGCAGAATACTAGTAATCTTCACACAGACATTTGTTGGTCACTGAACTGTCAATTACGTGAACTAAAGACAACATTTGTCGCATCAGTTATATTAAAAACGTACTGCGAATTAAGATGGATAGAGAAATGTGGATAGTAAATGTACGTAAGCTAGTTCACTTGCTGGCTAACGAGCTAACGCTTTTTAAACGCCCAAACATCACTCAAAGCCAGTACTTTGTTTGGTTATCAAGCTAGCCATAATGTTATAGCAAACATGACTGTAGTATACCAACTGTAGTTATGGTGGAGTACTTTTTGTTACTTAACAATAAATATCTGTAATTACCTAGTTAACCTTAGCCGCTTGTGGCTAAAGAAGCTGATAGCATAGTAGCGACAGCTCACTACAGCGTACATAGCTAGCGAACTATCTACGCAATTTCACTTTCTGATAGTCAACTAGCAAGATGGCATGTGACAGTGCGAACGTTACGCCCATCCAATATATAAACTATTATTTCTGTTAATTATGCTTACCCCAATGATGTAGGACAGCATCTTACTTTCGTCACCTTACAAGGCCACAAGGAAAAGTCTAACAGCTCTGTCAAAGTAGTGTAACGTTACGGACTGAGCAATCAACAGCGATTCAGTGCATTGTTTTTCCCCCAGCAATTCTATAATGCGTTTCAAAATAAGAGTGCCGTGCAAGTCTCATGACTGCATGAACAATGCAAAGTTATTTTTAACATTATCTGGACTACTGAAATTGCTTTTGATGTTGAATAAACATTTGTGGGATTCATCAGTATTTATTTGACTGAATTTCTAAACCGTCAATCCTACAGCTCAGAAGACAAAGTTGCATTCAGTCGTGTCCAGTAGATGGAAGCAAAGCCTCGTCCATGTCAACGCCTTCACTGTTAGACCGAATCACTTTCATCACCCTCTACATAGGAAATATATGTTATGGTTTTCTTCCGGCTTCACGTGTGTACTTATAAGGGCCATAGCTCTACCACCATCTGCAAGTCATTTAAAATAATATTTGTCATCCCAATTTGTGTTTTAGTCAACTCCTGAAGAATAAAATATCTGCAGAATAGTTTCCTGTAACTCACTTGTTAAGAGCATGACAGGTGTATTGCAAGTGTTTGATTCCACTAAAGGACCAGTATGAAAATATACAGACTCAGTACCTACTGTAAGTTGTTCTGAATTAGAGTGTCTGGCATGTTAAAATATATTATCAGAAAAGGTCCTGTCACACCAATGCCTATATGGGTATTATCGTTGATTGGCGCAGTAACAAAACCCAACCTTTCAAACCGAACTGTCTGAACTGATCACATCTCTATTGATGTAATTTTTTATATCACTCATTTCCAAAATATTTCAACACAGTGTCCCTGGGAGTGAAGGACATAAACATTTGTTCTACATAACAATTCTATATATTTTTCATATTTGGTGTTAGTGTTTAGTGGGTTAGGGTTTAGAGTTAGATCTAAGTTAAGGCTTAGGGACTTTGGTGTTAGAATGAGAGGACATTGAACATTTTATTTTAAGTCAATTAGATCTCCATTAAACATCCTCACAAGCAATGTAGTCAAATTGTATGTACAATAGTATTGACATACAATATTGACATGTGTGCTTTTAGCATTCCTAGGTTTCTATCAAACTAATGTAATGTGTGGAGAATGGAAATAAGTTGTGTCCACACAAACAGTCACACACAAATTGATCTCTTATGAATAAAGTCCCCAAACTTTCAAAATGTTGGGGTCACTTAGAAATTTATTTGTTTTTGTAAGAAAAGCAATGTTGATTTCAAAATAAAGGGTAGTCATTGTTAAGGTGGTAAATGACCATTGTAGTTGGAAACAGCTGATTTTAAATGGAATATTTATGTAGGCTCAAAGAGGCCCATTATCAGTGACCATCAGAGTTCCAATAGCATGTTGCATTTGCTAATCCAAAGGGTAATTGATCATTAGATAGTTGTTTGTTCCCGGCCATATTGAGCCTGTAATCGAACCCACACATGCTGATGCTGAAGATACTGAACCAGTCTAAAGACCAGATTTATTGCTTCTTTAATCGGCATAAACGTTTTCAGCGGTGCTAACATAATTGTCAGAGGGTTTTCTAATGATTAGCCATTTAAAATGATCACCTTGGATAAGCATTAACATGCCATTGGAACACAAAAGTGATGGTTGTTGATAATGGACCTCTATGTGTCAATGTAGATAATACATTGAAAATCTGTCATTTCCACATACAATAGTAATTTACCATATTAACAATGTCTCCACTGTATTTCTGATGAATGTGATGTTATTTTAATAGACACATTTATTTGCAATGAAATTTCTAAGAGACCCCAAGCTTTTGAACAGTTGTGCATGTGTGTGTGTGTGTTTGTGTGTGTGTGTGGACACAAATTTTTTCCATTCTCCACATCTAACATTAGTTTGATAGCAATGCATCAACTTCAAAATGCTGAAAGCCTGTTTACTAATGCTAATATTTTATGTCAATACTATCTGCTCAGTCAGAAAAAAATTACATACAAAAGAAGCACTTGAAAAGGTTCTGTATCAACAGGAAATAAAACATTTTTATTGATCATATGTATATGAAGTTATATAACAACAGTCAGAAAACTCCACAGAGTGAATCACTACACAAAGTGAAACAAAACTGTAAAACACCTCGTCAAAAATGAAGGTATGCACAGCAATATAACTGTCAGCTCGCTGTCGCTGCGAGCCATATGGCAGGAAAAAACACCCCAAAACAGTTCTACAAGATTACAGAGAAAATGTCAACGCACAAAATACTCAAGCAGGCAGTTGATATACACAAAGGCAACTAGGATCTCTCTACAGCATCAGATTCTAATACTTTACACAGCTTTGTCTTGAAAGGTTAGTATGGATTTTTGTTGTCATTCTAAAGAATCTTGTATGTTTCTTGTCACATAGTGAGTTGTATGGGATTTTCTTGACTATAAAGGGGCTTTATTTCCTTGCTTTGGTAGGGGGACGAATAAGAGTGGTCTTGTATTGCAGTGCAGGTAATGGCTTTTCTTGTGGTACATCATATACATCACAATCTGATCCTGCAGCCTGCAATGCTGTCTCTTGCTGTCTGTCCTCATACATCTCACGCTTATAATATATTTTGTGTGATCCCAACTCCCTTATGAAATTGATCATATCTTTTAAATACTGAGCCTACTGTACATTTTATCCTTGTTTTATAGCAAGCATTTCTGTAATTCATTCAAGGATGAATTAAGAGATGCCTAATAAATATCCCAAATGAAACATCTATAATTCAAGAGGAAATGTGATTGATTAGGACAGACACCTGTGATTAAATGTACATTAAATGTTTCTGGAATGTATTATTTATCTGGGGAAGGTCTACCCAATAGGGTAAACAAATAAATTAATAAATAGAGCACACACAAATAAGTGTTTCAAAAGTGAAATGCCAACTACTAATCTCACTGCAAAATTGACAAACACATTCCATACTGTACAGAGATTCATTTAAAATATAAAAGCATTTTCAATTGGGCAATAAACATGAGATAATAAAATAACCATCTTTTCATACAATATAGTAGGTCAGATTAATATGAATGAAGTTTGCTTGACACTAACTGATTTGTTTAATAATAATCATGACCATTCCAATATAACTATTTCAATAACTTTTCGAAGATTATGAAAATAATTACATTATACTTTTCTTTGGGGGGGCAATTTAAATGTTTTAGAGAGTGTATTTGTGTGTCATTATTGTACTTCCCCAATCCCAATGTCCTAAATATTATAATGCTGATCTGTGTGCAAGAACCCCCCCACCCCCGAAAAAGAGGACTAAACAAGGTCATCTCGAACCTCAGACTACATGTGCTGTGTCCTAACCATCTCTTTGGAGAGGAATACATCCGACTTACTCTGTTTCAAATATGATTTTTTTTCTTGGGTAAACACCACCCACATAACACCATGGGATGAACATACAAATATTGCACAGTGCTCAACGAAATGCTGTGTGAATCCAACTGCTTTCTTGCTTCCCATAAAAAAAAAAAAATCGTCCGTATCTCCTGCTTATAGCCCCGTCAATCAGCCAACCAGCCGCTCCACAGTTATTAGGACTGACGATACCACGCACACTCTCAGCATGTAGAAGGGAAATGTCAGAACAACATCACTACAGAACAAACTGGTCGCTATCTACTGATAAACTCTACACCTCTAAGCACGCACGGTAGTCACAGTGATACACAAAGCAGTCCTTAGAGACGCATATGGAATGACAAATAGCTTTTTCATAATAGAGCTATCAACTACACAATAACATTGAAAACATTTAGAAACTTCTCCTGAAGCTAGCGTCGAGTATACATGTACGCAAGAGGTTCCTCCAAGATAACAGACTTCATAGATGTCATGGAATCAAACTTCTTGCTTACACCTCTTGTTGGACCCGTAGTAAAGGACAAATCGACTAATATCACTTATGCAGACCATTAACTTTTACGGTTATAACTTTTTTTATATCCCATTGTTCTCTTGGTGTTCTCATACTGAGAACCAACAATAGAAAACTAACTATGGCTGGACTTATAGAAGAGTAATGTTGTTGATGCTTTCATGTACAGTTCTTTTAATTAAATACCAAGAGCCAGTTGGTATCATTAAGCATCTTGAAATAAAGCCAGTCAACATAGTCCAAAATTATGTAAATAAATGAACAAGCTATTGTCGGTTCAAAGACATACAGTGCAAAACAGTAGCCACATAGAAAGTAAGTTTGGCAGTATAACATGGCTAGATCTATTGTCACTGTGAGAAGGCAACACAAAGCAAAGACTGCTATTTAGGGCACCATATGCAGCCAAAGACATTGTTCCCAATAAACAAAGCTACGACCACTACCTAGCTGGGAGTGTACATGAAGAGAGGGTAAGTATACATGTGTCCCCTCCCTGAAAATGGCAGTGTTTAGAAACTCACTTTAATTTCTGTCAATATAGAAATCTTATAATGACCCATCAAATATCTCACTTCAGCTTTAATCTAGATTCAATTGTTTGAAGGCAAGGGGACTGTATCATACGAGACAGCCCCACGGTGTTGGTACATCTCCCTGCCATCCCAGCCTTTAGCAAATATTGTTTAAAAAATCATGCAGTTTACTAAAAAATAGTCAGACGCTGAATTTATCTAAAAAACTGTCATCTTAAAGCTTTGAGTCAAAACTCTTTGCTCCATCTTTGAAGACCTTGAGACTCCATTATCCTGAACGTAATCGGTTTCCAACAACAAGGCTATCGAAAGTAAGCAGTTAAAATATTGTTCAACAAGCTTAAGGACACAGTGGCTACTGCTTGGTGCTATTTCACATGGGATCAGTTTCCAACGGGGAATAGTCGTTTGGGATTTAGAGGACTGGTCTGTGAAAAATAAACAAGAACAATTTAAGAAAATATTAAAATGCGTACCTATTTTACTGAAAGTAACTGACAGTGTCACAATGTTACACCCTGCTTGAATGTCAGGTAAAGGAGGCGGCTGACCCGTTTGCATTGATTTGAGAGATACCCCAAAACATTAAGTTTCAAGCAAAACGCAAACTGCAGGTCCTTTGATTGAGAAATTAGTATAAAAATGTGAATAAGAAACCACGTGCCTAAATTATTTTCCGAAGCATATACATTATTAACCCATGGAATCATAGTAGTTAATGGCCTAGTTTCTATTATTTATAAGAATATTAAAAAAATGGCTGCAATGGTTCATTAGAAAACATAAAACCAGACACTGTCCTTTATAATGTGAGTATACCAGCAGTTTGGAATTCTTCTGGAATGCAATAAGGTCTAATCTTTAAATCCTGTAATATATAATATTGGCTCTCCTATATCTGCATTTACATAATTTAAAATAGAACATCTTATTAAAAACATCCAGATATACACAGATTAGGAAACGGGTAACAACATACAAACACAAACTAGAAATCATTTTTGTCTGCATACTGATATATACAACTGTGGTACAATAAGTTCCTTTCAGTCATGCGCTATCTATACAGATCATATTGCTTAAAAGAAGGGGGCATTTGGTTAGGGGCATTCGGGGCGTGGAAATGGACAACACTCCAGAGTAGGGACTCTGAACCTGACAAATAGAATCAAAAAATCATAACTTCAGGAGTTTGGTGTGTTGAGATAACCATGAACAGTTAGAAAAGAGGGCAAGATAATGAGTCATTTGGACTGGGTGGGAAGGAAGAATGGATGGGTTTGGTTTGACTGTGGATGGGATGGGATATCACTGAGGTATTTACACATACTGGCTAAAACACACTATAGGACAGGTTCTGAAAGGGCCCTGCCTATTTCTTGGTGGAAAGCTGAGCGTCCACCTCCTCCTCAGCCTTCAGCACATGCCACTGGGCAATGGGTCTCCTGGGGTTGGCCAGCATATCCGACCAGTGGCGCAGCTCCGTTCCTGAGCTGTTGAGGCCAACAAAGACCTTGCCAATGGCATCGTTTTTCCCAATCTTGTCATAGTCCAGAACAGTAACAACAACTTGAACTTTCTGTGAGGGGAAGAGTAAAAAAAAAAATTAAGCATGTTAGGGTGTTTAGTTTCTGGAATCGACACACCGTACAGGTAACAAAATAAATGTACCCAGCTTGCACATAACCTTGAGAAATGGTTATGGTTATTTCACATAAAACCTGTTCCGGGAATGGTGCGGTACAATTCATTTACTTTGGACTACTCTAAGCCCATTCATAGAACTGGACAAAGGAAATGTTTTGTTACATTTTCGGTGATGTTGTAGGAGCACCCGATTTAAAGAGTTCTGAGAATTGTTATTTCAACACTTGAACACCACATTCTCCTCATGGTTTTCGTTAGTCGTGTTATAAGGAAATCTAAATGCAGGGGGAAATGCTCCCTTTAAAATTCAAAAGCCAGTTTTATATGCAATAGTAGTGGCAGTTATTAGCAGTCATTGCCATTTGATGACTGGAACAGATTGTAGGCTTACTCAGATGTCAAGCATTCAGCCTTAGCATGTGTTCTTTGAAAGTATCTCAGCAACTAGGGGTTACCCGTGCTTCAGGAGCTGGCAGACAATATGAATTGGCACACTAAGAGCTCTGATTAAGTTTTGATCCATGGAGTGCTGAAAGAGGAAAGGAGCTGCCCTACCCATGTAATTGCTATGTCATTGTTCTCCCAAAGTAAGCCTTAAAATATAAATAATTTATTTAAAATGTTGCTACCAGTTTCATTCTATCAAATATGGCTCATTGCAGCAACTCTCAGTGGGCTTGGGAGATTCAAAGATAGGCATATGGATCCTCCAAAACATGTCCCGCCAAGCAGTGCTGTTTTTAGTCACCCTGTGCACTCAACCATGAAGTTAGCGAAGCCCAGCCCATTTCCAGTTTCCACAGTTAGCTGACACTGCCTTTGGCCATAAACACAATATTATATATCCTAATAGTTTCTATCTTTAGTTTTTTACAAAGGTGATAACATTTAATAATATATTGTGTTTATTTTATGCTAATACAACATCCCCAAATTCTTTGGAAATTAGAATAAGTTCCGAAAACATTACAAACAACATAGAGCTCCAACTCAGGATGAACATGTTTTGTGGTTCTATTCAATGTCCTTTTATAACATTTTAAGAACTTTCCATAAAAATCACATGAAAATCCTAATCAGGTTAAACATGTTTTTCTAAGTTATCAAAACATACAATTCCTTTTCACAATCAACAAAACTCAGTCCTCTACATTGTTGTGCGTTCAGGTGTATTGTCCACACCAACTAACTGGCCACGTCAGAACATCATGAGTGCTGTGTCCCTACAAGCGGCTCCCTGTTTGAAGACATTACAACGAATAGCTTTATTGCTGCAGTGGTCTAATTTATTTCAAAGAAAGAGCATAGATTCTAACAATTCCAATAGGAATGGAATATCCCTTAGTATACACTTCTTTCACAGTCTTCTGTCTCAGCACAAAGTGTGTAGAGTACGTGTCGGCATCCTCACCGTCTTGGCTCCCAATTGAAACGGAGACACGTGGAACCAAACTCGTGGTTTCTGAGCTGTGAAGTACTAAATAAATTTGAGGCAATTACATTCCCATGCCTGGAGTGTTGACGCCTGCTCACGGATAATTCTCCCTCGGCACAGTTTGCATGCACTTTATCTTCTTTAATTCTCCGGGAATAGTAGTTTTAAACAAATTTCTCATGATGTCCTTTGTCCTCAATCATGGCTTAACAGTGTAAGTACCATACCATGTTCGGTACTCTATAGTGACTTAATTGAATTGGATAAAAAGATTCAGAATAATACTGTAAAAAAGCAATGAAGAGTGTGTACTGACAACATCGTTTCTGGGGAGATTCACTGGGAGTAAAAATAAAGGAATGACTACAAACCTCAGTGATGTAGTAATCTTTTATATAATATAAACTCATGCAGAACTAGGCACTGTTTGCAGGAAAATTGTATGTCACACCAATTGTACAAAAAGCGGGGGAGAACTACGCTTTCTTTCCTTTCACTAGGTCAAGAAAATGCATGGTTAGAGAACGTTGTAAAAGGTGCTTTGACAGTCTTATAAAAGCTGATATTCCTTCAATCATTTACAATATGCATGCATACCGAACTGAACTCTCACTGCTTTTCTGACAAGAAAGTGTTCCCTAAGAGGTTTTTCATGAAACTAAGCTCAGAAGACAAAGAAAACTTTGACAATGACAACATGTATTGTCAGCAAGAAGCATTGATTCAGCATCGTGGTGACCAAGAAACAATGTCTTTCACTATCTGTGCATCACTGTGTCAATTATTACATTACGCCAATAAAATGAGTAACAGGCCAGGCCAAGCCATTTAAAAAATTGCTTCTACTTTGATAATTCTGTTTTTAAATCCAATAATGAATGATCTAAATAACCACATAATTGCACAGTGTTTGTAGAATGTTTTGTGGCATAGTTTTAGGATTGTGTTTGTGTTCTGGAATTAACATTTCATTTCTTCCTTATTTCTATGCATATGTTTTTCAACACCCTCACAGATGAATACATCTTCACATTGAGATCCAAGTTCTTCATGAAAACATTTAAGAGGAATTCAAAGAACTCATCAATAGATCACCAAACCAGAACCCATCCCTTCAAAGTATATACCCAAATGTTCTGTAATAGGTTGTTTGAAGAACCTCAAAAGAAATCTTTGAAGTATAGGGGGTGAACCAGAAAAACAGCTAAAAAAAACTGACGGTTAGCTTGTTTTTGGATTGTATGGACTTGTGTAAAATGTACAATGCTATTTATACCTGTCAAATTGTCTCAAGAGGGTTTTAGACTTAGGGCTCGACTTGGGATGGAGCTTAACAGAACTTTTCCATGTCATTTCTGGTATTGTTGTAGACATGTCTTGTCTTTTTCCTCTTTTTGTAAACTCAAACCCATATAAAGTTGTTGATTATACACTATACTATTTATGACCAAAGCTTACTTTATAAAAAAAGTACTTAAAAACACCTCAAATGATCTCAAACAGACCATATGAAAAATACTCAGGGGGACCTGGCCAATAAACAGCTTAGAGAAGGATCATGTCCAATTGGCCGTCTGCTCACAGGAATGTTTTTCATGATTGGTAGTGTACACCCACACCATTCTGTTGTTGGGGTACATCCACACCATTCCCTCACAAAAAGTATGCCTTTTAAACATATTGGATAGCAATAATTTGGAAGGAAATCTATTTTACTCATATTGAAAATACATTTACAATAGGAGATATATTTCATATAAACCTAAGAAAACTGACGTTCGAAAAAATATAGCAAAAAAAGAGGAAATGGAAAGTTCTAATAAAGAAACATTTACATTTCTTTCTCAGCAACACTATTATCTTTCTTCTTCGGTGTGCTCAAGTGTGTTGAGCCCATTAACTGTCTACACCTGATCTTAATGTATGCTTGTTTGGAAAGGTTCTCTCTAAATTAAAATTAAAACTCAGCATGAAAGCTCCATCTCTCTGAATCAAGATGAGGCGCACCAAATCCGTGGATAGAGAACAGAGGAGCATAGACTCAAGTGCAATTTCCATAAAATAAATGTTGGTGTGTTTTCAGAGGTAGGATAAAAAAAAAAGTGAGTCAAGTGTAATTTCCAGAAACTCATTTCCATGCGTTTTTAGGGATTGGATATAAAAGGAAGCTAAAATAACACTGCTGCGTTATTAAAAGTAGAAAGATTCACCCCGGGGAGGGGGGGTACAGAATTCAGTGAAGTGTGGAACATTATATAATTCCTCACCCATCCCTGGTGTATTTGTCTCAAAATGTATACTGATTAATAACGACAGCATATTTAATTCCAACACTACAATAGATTGAGGCTTATTATCCCGTAGTGGTTGATGAGCACACACTCAATCTTATTTTAAGCAACCAAAGCCCTCCCGGTACACACCACCGGTGAGCTGAACCGTGGGTCTCAGCATTAGCCGAAGTATCTCGATAGAAGCAGTCTTTCCTAAAAGACTTGACGGTTTATAATCCATTAGATTTAATCTCAGAGCTTGAACAACAAGGCAAGATATGTATTGGATGTAGTGTAAAAAACTAACCTGGATTTGTTCAAATGGCACTTCAAAGCTGAATGACTCATTGTAGTAAGGATTCAGGGTGTTCTTTTTGATGGTCGTCTTCTTCTTCTTCAGCCTCTTCCCGTTCTGCATCAGGTGGATCTTCACGTAAGGATCTAAGGAAAGAACAAAGGGCTTGGTTAGAATCTATAGCTCAGCCTTTTTCGACGGTCTGTAGCCCCGAATCTGCACTTTGTAGATGCCTTCGTGTTTTTGTCACTCATTTCCCTTCCTTTTAATTGGCTGACACAGTTTGAAAACATTCCATGTCATTTTAATCACATTTCAGAAGGTTGCACATACTGTAATATGAATCAATCTAATTTCACATTCCGAATGTACACGTTATTAGAACATTAAGCTTATTCTAGTGGCCAATACGCAAACAAAATCAGAAAGCGAAATCAGAAATAAATTAACTGATTAGGGGCAATATTTATCTATATTTTTTGGGTCAATTTGAGACGCCCAGGCCTAACGATGCCACTGCACGTTAAAATTATGTTCAGTACCCAGTGAAAACCCACTAAGACTCTCAGGTAGAGCGGATCAGTCCTGTTGCTGACAATCACTGACAATCAAGATGTTGAACTGGAATTCTTAGCGCCTCTGATTGGCTCACTCTATCTGAACACAAGCTGGATGTTGAGGGGGATAGGAGGACACGTGGGTTTTAGAGAGCTAATGCCTTTAATAATGCCTTTCCATTGAAACCATATACATCTTAATGAAAAAAGGGTTAGGACAGAACCCCTGCTGGTTTTGCTAATGCCCCTGTTTGAAACTAAATATTTGTCATGAAACAGTTGGTTATAATCAATCAGATTTCCAGAACTGCTGACACCGATAGAAAGCATTTTATTTATAGACAAAGGCTGAAAGTTGCTGGATGAGCTTATGTATGGTGGCCAGTGTTTTTTTATATCCTGATGAATGGTTAACAGCTATAACCCAGGAATGCACACTGGCAATCAAATATACATAATTTATGGATGCATTTCAGGATCCATGAGCTTTTATTTGAATGTATTTTCAAATGTATTTAATGTGTGACATACACTTGTAAATGATTTTTGGAATATAATAATTTGAAATGTATTATGATCTGGATGACACTTCTATAGTTACTAATATAATTATAGCTACTTAGAAATGTGACACATCATAGTTGTGATGTCTTCACTATTACTGGTAAATAGAAAAAGACAAGAAATACCTTTAAATGAGTTGGTGTGTCCAAAACTTTTGCCTGGTTCTGGTATAAAAATGTGTATATTGTATAGAAATGTGTATATAGTGCATATAATATATATGTGTATACATATTGAAAACTACTGTTCCTCACTCAAAAGAAAAAGGTGCAGTGGTCTCTTAATATTTCCAGAGCTGTATATATACATACATACATATACACATATGCATACATAAATATATACATATACATATATATGTGTATGTATATACAGCACTGGAAAAAATTAAGAGACCACTGCAAAATTATAATCTCTGGTTTTACTATTCCTAGGTATGTGTTTGAGTAAAATCTTTGTTTTATTTTATAGACTACTGACAATATTAGTCCCAAATACCAATAACATTTTGTCATTTAGAATATTAATTTGTAGACAATAAGTGGTCTAAATAACCAAAAAAGATGAATTGTTTTCAGACCTGAAATAATGCAATAATTTATAGGGCTGTATGTTTGATGCACATGGAGTAGGGCTTGAAAATTCTCCAGAATATATGTGTGCTTTCTAGCATGGCAAAACTCCCTTTAATTCAGAGGGTAGCCTGAGGTGCTTGAACACTGGCAGGCCCATCCTATAGTGAGCAGTGTATGTTGAAGCAAAGAGAAAGGATGAGAGGAGGATAAAACAGAAGCAGTGAAGACAGGGACAGAGAGAGAATGGTTATAAAGAGCAATGGTGAGACAGAGGACTGTACGAACAGATCTGGACAAAGAAAATGGAGAACAGAAGTGCAGCCTCAAGAGCAGGTGTCCATTGTGACTTTTATTATTCCCCCGCGGTTCGGTGAAGGAAAGCTATGGGATGATAAAAGAGACAGCGGATAAAGAGTGAGTGAATAGGCCCATCAGTATCTAAATTAGAATCTCTTCCAGTGACCGACTGTGAGCATTAAGCAGCCATATTACCACATTCTATCAGCCACTTCTATCAACAGCCTCTTTACAGTTTATTTTCAATTGAGTTTTTTGGTTGAGTGTAGTCAATTATATTCAGCCAACTTCCTTCCTCTGTGGGTTCTTCTAATGCCCCTGTTCGAAACTAAAGATTCATCATGAAACAGTAGGTTATATATATATTATTTTTCAAGTTTTTTGGAAAGAAAAGAATAAGGTAGATTTTTCACTTAATTTTTTCCACAGC
>JACXGJ010011768.1:10000-19329 GCA_016801105.1 Esox niger | reverse complement strand
ACACACAAACACACACACACACACACACAAAGAACAATTTACACAAAGACACACATGCTGATAATGTTTTCTGTTATTCAGTTATTTTAATAATTGCTATTATTATTAATCAATTAAACTTCAAGGTTATAGTTATTCCAGCCATTTTCACCAGGAACCTGCAAGTAAGATTTTGTTGTGCACTGGACAACAGACAGGCTCTATCGGACACACGGGAAGCTCTATCTGCTAGGAGGTGGACAACAGACAGGCTCTATCGGACACACGGGAAGCTCTATCTGCTAGGAGGTGGACAACAGACAGGCTCTATCGGACACACAGGAAGCTCTATCTGCTAGGAGGTGGACAACAGACAGGCTCTATCGGACACACGGGAAGCTCTATCTGCTAGGAGGAGGCCAACAGACAGGCTCTATCAAACACACGGGAAGCTCTATCTGCTAGGAGGAGGCCAACAGACAGGCTCTATCGGACACATGGGAAGCTCTATCTGTTAGGAGGTGGACAACAGACAGGCTCTATCGGACACACGGGAAGCTCTATCTGCTAGGAGGAGGACAACAGACAGGCTCCTCCTATCAGACACACGGGAAGCTCTATCTGCTAGGAGGTGGACAAGCACCAGGCTCTATCAGACACATGGATCTTTTTCTCTACTAAACCACCAAAGGCTCCAAGCTCTAGCATTCTACACAGCTAGTCTAGCTCTAGAGACAGCAAGATAGATTGGCAAAAGAAAGGAGAAGAGAGGGGAGGAGAAATTAGAGGACAAAGAGATAGTTCCATAGCCTGCTTTCATCCTTTCATCCTCTCACTACCCCTTTCTCCTCCTTCAACAAAATGGAGGAAGAGTGAAACAAAAGCAGTGGTTGAAACAGTGAGTATCTCAGTATGTAGAGTTGCTATTCCTTGTGTTTCTGGTGTCTGTCAGGCGTCATACCGAGCGTGCAGACAACTGCCTCACTGGCTGGCTGATCGGGAGCAGGATGCAGAGATTGCAAGGAACAGGGCAGCAGGACTGGAGCAGAACAGGAATGACGGAGAATATGAGCTGTTGGGTGGGAGGGTGGATTGTCGTGTGATTGCAGCTGTGTATTAATTGCGTGTATGGATTTGTGTGTTTGTGTGTGTGTTTGGCACTGCTACACAGCTGTCTCCACACTTCAACACGTGACACTGACAGAGGCAGACAACTTGTTTCAAAACTCTCCCTTTTTTCACCTCTCACCTATCTCTTTCCCTCTCTTTAGATTTCTCCCATCTCTTCTCTCACCTATCTCTTTCCTCTCCTTCAACCTCTCTCCTGCCCTTTTTCTTACCCTCTCCCTCCTATCTCTATTTCCTCCACTCTCAAGCCCTACTTTTCTACATCAGTCCTCTTTCTCTGACCTGTTTCTCTGAGAATGATGGCAGTGAGTGGCTGTGCCAGAAGAGGGCACCCTTGGGCCATTTTTTTCATTTCAGGTGATCTCCATATCTTCCTGGGGCTTTTATGAATCATGAATAGCGAATGTGTGGATAGCGAATAACTACGACAAATGCAATCAGAATAAAAAAAGTGATGCATGAATAATGAATAAATATATTACAATTTAATAGTAACTAAATACTGTATATGCTAAATGAGTCACGGCAAAACAAATCTAATCACTTGGCTCTAATCAAAGACAAAAGCCAGCTTCCACATTTCACTCCATAGACTGGTGACTGTGATTGGAGGATTGTAATGAGTACAAAACAATAACCTCAACCAAACCCTAATCTCAACGTAACCGTAAGCTCAACCTAACCCTAAACTCAACCTAACCCTAATCTCAGCCAAACCCTAACCTAACCCTAACCTAACACTAACCACATCTTAACCCTAGCCTTAACCATTTAATTGGGTTCCAGTCATTTATTTATTAGTACTAGGTTTTCACCCTTGTATTCAATAATGTTTTATGCAATTTCACAAGGCCTAGACTAGCATTGTCAGGTCTAATCGGCCCGTCAAACTTAAATGGTTAGAATAGTATTATAATAATACAATATAATTTTTTATTTTGCAACAGTAAAGTCACTATAACTATTTTTAGGAATTGGTAATGCTGCAGCCAAAAACTGAAGAAAAATATAGATTTTATACATCTCTATAAGGCCTGTGAAAAGTATGTAATGATTCTTAAAAGAGACACAAAACGATGCAGTCCATGGGCCAAGATGAACGGTGTGTTTCTGTTGTGTTTTTACTGTGATAATAAATGTTAGGTAGATTTAGTTGGTACTAGATAAATAGTTGTGCTCATAAATTTGCATACCCTGGTAGAAACTGAGAATATTTTGGGTTGATTTTGTTAATATGACTAATAGTGCAAAATAAATGTATTTTATTTTAGTGATCATATGAAGCCATTTATTATCACATAATTCTTTGGCTCCTTTTCAAATCATAATGATAACAGAAAACACCTAAATGGCCCTGATGAAAAGTTAACATATCCTTGAATGTTTGGCCTTGTTACAGACACACAAGCTGACACACACAGGTGAAAATGACACTTAAAGGTGAATTTCCCACACCTGCGGCTTTTTACATTGCAATTAGTGGCGGTGTATAAATAGTCAATGAGTTTGTTAGCTCTCACGTGGATGCTCTGAGCACGCTAGATACTGAGCCATGGGGAGCAGAAAAGAACTGTCAAAAGACCTGAGTAACAAGGTAATGAAACTTTATAAAGATGGAAAAAGATATGAAAAGATATCCAAAGCTTTGCAAATGCCAGTCAGTACTGTTCAATCAATTATTACAGTTTTTCTCAAGTGCTAAAACACAATTTCTGAAACCTTGCTCCATTTCCTGAAAACATTAAACACAAAACCTCATCTTCAAGCACTATTTACTAAACCTCTGACTCCTCTCGCAAAATGAAACTTTCGCCTCAAAACAGTTTAACCTGTGTTCAAAATCAAACACTGCTCTCAAATCATGAACAAAGCACTGTACTACAGTATAGAGTAAACATGTATGTCACATCATTTCAAATAGGTTGAATCAATATTGAGTGGTTGAGTTCAATCAATAACATTTGTTCTCTATTTGTATCTGATTGTTGTCACTTGTGTTCACCAGTATGGATGACATTTGTTCTCTATTTGTATCTGATTGTTGTCACTTGTGTTCACCAGTATGGATGACATTTGTTCTCTATTTGTATCTGATTGTTGTCACTTGTGTTCACCAGTATGGATGACATTTGTTCTCTATTTGTATCTGATTGTTGTCACTTGTGTTCACCAGTATGGATGACATGTGCATTAGAGTGCAGAATGTGTTTTGAGAATGAGAATGTGTTTAGAGTTTTGCTGAAAAGTCTAAGTGAGATCTGTAAATTGTGTTTTACCATGTGAAAAGGGATAAGGTATTGACAACAGACTGCATTATTAGCTAAATGGGTCCAGGCAACTGAGCACTTTGTTCAGCCAATGGGTTTTAGTGTTTTAGAAACTGAGATAAAATTCAGGGATCTCTTGATACCTAGCCAAGGTCAGGTAGATAAAGATACAAAGAACAACTCACAGGTAACCTCAGGAGAAAATAGACTGAGTGGTTGTTTCAAGGAGCACAATACAATGATACTTAAACAAAATGAGCTGCATGGTCGAGTTTCCAGTAAGAAGCCTTTACTGCGCCAATGCCACTAAAAAGCCTGGTTACAATATGCGCATGGGACGCTTTTGGACTTTTCAGCACGACAATGACCATAAGCACAAGGCCAAGCTGACCCTCCAGTGGTTAAAGCAGAAAAAGGCGAAGGTTCTGGAGTGGCAATCACAGTCTCCTGACCTTAATATCATCAATCCACTCTGGGGAGATCTCAGACGTGCAGTTCATACAAGACGATGTAAGACTTTGCATGACCTGGAGGCATTTTGCCAAGACAAATGGGCAGCAATACCACCTGCAAGAATTTGGGGCCTCATAGACAACTATTACAAAAGACTGCATGCTGTCATTGATGTTAAAGGGGTCAGTATTAAGAACAAAGGGTATATAGACTTTTGAACAGGGGTCAGTTAATTTTTTTCATTGTTGCCATGTTTTGTTTTATGATTGTGCCATTCTGTTATAACTGTACAACTGTAGTACTATTCACAGTACTATATATAATACAATATACAGTACTAGATACAGATCTGTGGAATTAATTAGGGAATGTGAGCACGTTTACAAGAAAAGCTCACAAATAAACTGAAATCTACTTCATATAAAAAATATGCTCACTCATATTAACTGCATATAGAGAGCCATTCGCAAAGTATTCAGCCCCCTTCGCTTTCTCACCATTTGTAGTGTAATGGACACATGTTCAGTGTGGTTCAAATCCGGGCTTTAGCAGGGCAACTCAAGGACATTTGAAGACTTGTCCCAAAGACCCTCCGGCGTATGATATGCTTCTGTCTACCCACTTCACCAGAAACACTTGATTGAGGGAGTGCTACAGAGAGGTTTGACCTTTGGGCAGTTTCTCTTATTTCTGCAGAGGAACCCAGAGGCTCTGTCACAGTGGCCAGTAGACAAACAGCTTGAGCAGTTCCACATTTCTTCCATTTTACAGTGATGGAACCCAATTGTTCTCCAGAAAATGTTCAATGCTTCAGAAATGTTTTTTTTTTTCAAAGATCAGTGCTCCTGCACAACCTCAAAAGTGTACAGATGGGTTGGTTTTGCACATGCAGGGTAAAGCGTGGGACCGACCAAAGGCAATGCCACATCCACTGACATTAGTTTCTTCGCTACGATGGCTCTGGAGCTGAGTGACCGCCCCCAAACACCGCTGGAGCATAAACTGTATGAACAAACTAGCAAAATCCGTTGATCTGCTCTTGAGTGTGGCGTTACTCTGTAGTGCAGTGTGTCCCAATCCTGGTGTTCTGCACCCCTTAGGGTCCCAAGGACCGGGATTGGGACACACTGCTCTAGTGGCATCGGGGTAATGATCCCTGACACCCCATCCTCTGAGGGCGTCTCGAGTTAGGAACCATTTCACATTGACACACCATACGTTTGGAACAGGAACATATGCACCAGATTCCATTGGCTTTGAAACCCAGATTTGTTGGGTCATATCCAATCCCTGATGACTTTGCACAATACCCTCATTTTGTATTCAACATAACCAAAGGAACCCGGTTCTGCTGACTTAGAGCATTAAGCAGATGGATCTGTCCATATAATGAAGCTCACCTCTTCAGAGAGGCGTTGTGTCCTGATCTTATTTAAACAATACCCCCTTAATCTCATCCATCCCCTACTAGACACAGTAGGCTTTGATTAAAGTAGGTAATGTTATGGAGTGTAGAACGTCAATAAGGACACGTGTCTGGGGATTAGAGAAGCAAGCCAATCACAAGTTAAATCCTCTGGGAAGTGAGTCAGCCAAGAAGCTCCCCTACCTACCTGCCCTCGCTTGGGAGTGTGTGTGTGTGTGTGTGTGTGAGAGAGTGTATGTGTTTCATTTAAAGATTGTACATTAGGATGAATGTTAAAGGTCCTGCTGGTTCTAGCTGGCTACAGTCCTTATGTAACTCTATGTGAATTGTGCCAGACAGATGGCTGCATAACTGAAAAATTGAACATCTTAAAAGCCGCGTTCCTCCCCAGCTGGGAGAGCAGAACTCCTTTCTCCAGGGGTGGCCACTTCTGTGGAGCAGGGAAAGAACGGCAGAAGCATGTGACTATTCACTACAAATGATGTGTCTTAATTTGAGCCAGTAATCCTGCAGCAACAAAGACTGAGAATTATTATGTGGATTGTAAATAGTGGACATTATTTGTTTGGGACGATTCAAGTCAGATATTTAAACAAAAATAGTACAATAATCTAAACCTAGCCATTAGCAATCTGTATCTGTACCTAGCTATTAATAATCTGTTTCTGTACCTAGCCATTAGCAATCTGTATCTGTACCTAGCTATTAATCATCTGTTTCTGTACCTAGCCATTAGCAATCTGTATCTGTACCTAGCTATTAACCATCTGTTTCTGTACCTAGCCATTAACAATCTGTATCTGTACCTAGCCTTTAACCATCTTTATCTGTACCTAGCCTTTAACCATCTGTATCTGTACCTAGCCTTTAACCATCTGTATCTCTACCTGGCCATTAACCATCTGTATCTGTACCTAGCCTTTAACCATCTGTATCCGTACCTAGCCTTTAACCATCTGTATCCCTACCTAGAGTTGAACTATCTGCATCTGTACATAGCCTTTAACCATCTGTATCTATGCCTAGTCTTTAACCATCTATATCTGTACGTAACCATTAACCATCCACTATAAAACCCCAACTTTTGCTGAACCCTTCCCATCTACAGTATATTTTCAAACATTCCTATAAGTGTAACCTGACACAAAGCATTCTCTGTCCCTTTCTGTCTCTCCCACTCGCATTCCCTCTCTTCTTCTTCACATCCTGTCTGTCCTCTCTCTCTTTCTCTCTCTTCCTCTCATCCTTTCGCTCCACACTCTCTATCTTGCAGCCAGGTAGAGCAACACAGTCTGTTTCATCACATGGTGTTTTAGCACAGTCACCAGCTCATCACTTTCCCTCCAGCTCTGCTCTTCATTTCCTGATTAAACCCTGCTCTTCTCTGCAGAGTTGCCCTCCGTCTCCCTCAGCAGAAGACTTCTGTCTCCTAGAGGAAAGACAGTCACATGATCGCCACAGAATTCTCCAGAGGAAATCTACTTCCATCCAAAATGTCCGACCTCATAAACCCATCATTGATTTAGAAGACATCTAACCGAGGAAACAGATTCCAACCCATTGAAACACAGCAGTGTGGTTGTGTCAAAGACAGGATGAGGTCACAGACACGGTAACAAAATAATCTATCGGCCCGTCTGTCATTCACCCCGAAAATCCAGATAGCCAGACCTGCTTCTCATCCTCTGGAGATCCTTGCTGTCCCCGAAAGGACACCGCTATGTTTCTAGTTCCATTAGTATAACTGAAGAAGTAACGTGCAAAACGACTGGCTCCTTTCCACAGCACTGACCCTGAGTAGAACTGTAACAGCTACAGCTACTCAATGTGACATATTGCACATGACTAACACACACACACACACACACACGTTTACTTAACTATTCATATGGAGATACCAAAGTTGACTGCCCTTAAAAGATCCTACGTTCACCAATCCTGAACCTAAACCTAACACTAACCTTAATATTTCCCTTATGCCTAAATCGAATACTAAACCCAGCCATTAATATCAAAGTTGTACATTTCACCGTAAACCAAAAAGCTAAACTACTATTTGGGCCAATTTGGGGACAGGAAAAATATTTTTTTTTAAATTCTGATCTAACCAAGTTTGGGTTGCATTTCACCCTATGATGCAGTTAACAAACACACACAGACACAGACACACAAATAGGTCCCATCCTCCTTTTCATCACAAAGAAAAACATCAGCGACCCGCCCCCCCCCCCGTAATACACGGTCTGGTGGTAGACAAGGCTTTGGTGTACCAGGAAGAGATCCTTAGCGTCACTGCCAAAACAACAACAGAAATGGCAGCGATGGCCTGAACCACGGTGAGGAGGCTCGAGCCTCAGGCCAATCACAGCTCAGCTCAGAATGTTAGACTGAAAGCTCGGAACACAACACCCGGAACCTTGGAACTTGGAACTTCTAAATCTAGCACTCAGAACTCACATGGTCTCCGTGTGCTCCTTGGGCAGACCTGGGTCCGGTCCCTCCTCCACAGATTGGTCAGCTCCCATTCTCCTTGGCGACTTGCTCCTCCCCCTCCCACCAGCCCCCACCCCCCGTCCTACCCCTCCGGCTCCTTCTGCTCCCTAGCTCCCTCCACATCCACCTGCTCCTCCTGCTCCTTACGGCCGGGAGGAGAGCTGCTGAGGTCGGCGGTGTGTGTATCTGTGCTGCAGTGCGGTTGGAGGATCGGATGGGTCTGGGTCCCTCGCTCATACAGTCTGTATCCCTGTCTCTGTTCGCCTCTGGTTCTTGCTCTTCCTTAATCCTTCTCTGGCTTCCTGTCACCACAGTTCCTAGTCACTCCATACCTCTCCATTGTTATGGGTGCATTTTTTCATCGCGTCTCCTCCTGTCTGTCTCTTTCAGTTTGTTTCAGTCCATCTCTGTCTGTCTCTCTGCCTGTCTCTGTCGGTCTCTCCTGTCTGTCCATGGGATAAACACAACAGCAGCCGCTACGTAGAATGATGCAGCAGAAAGCCAGAAGAAAAGAAATCTCCACCAGCGTTAGATACAAACCAGGAATTTTCAAAACAATAACGTAGACGAGAGAAAGATGAAATGATCCGTTTCTCAGTGAGGCGCCTGTTTGTTTGATAGCTTGATGATGTCGCTGAGGCTGAGCGGTGCTCTGTCTCCTCCCCCTCTCCCTGCCTCTCCCTCTCTCTCTCTCTCTCCTCTACTCCCCCCCTGGGAGACCAAGCACCTTTAAAAAGACCGGCAGCTTGCTACAATGCCCAGACAGGGAAGGACTAGATTACAATAGCAGAGTGACAGAGGTCTCTCTGTCACCGTCCCAATTCTCTTTATTTCAGTCTCTCGGTTTCCTTCTCCCCCACCATGTCTTCGTCACCTCCCTCCCACTCTCTTTCTTTTCCTCCTGTCAGAATCCCCCCAACCCTGAACGGTGTGTTGCAGAGGCAGCATAGAGATCATGTCAATGTGTGTGTGTGTGTGTGTGTGTGTGTGTGTGTGTGTCTCCTTTCTGACACAATGGAAGCTTCCAGCTCCTCATAGCCAGCGTGGACAAACTGAGGTAAACAATAGATGCTGAGTTGTGTGAAAGCATGTGCAGCCTATTTTCCCTCTTTCATCACTCTTTCTCTCCCCAATCCTATTTCCATAATGATCATATGAAATCTGTGAATCAGTCGCACTAATTATAAAACCACGCTCTCGCTCCAAGAGCCATTCACAGAGTAGCAAAAACCACATTTTTCTACGAAAGCACGTTTATATAATTTCTACAATTTCTTGAAAGAAAAGCATGACCACGTCACAGAGATCTGGAGAAAAGCATGACCTCGTCACAGGGATCTGGAGAAAAGCATGACCACGTCACAGGGTTCTGGAGAAAAGCATGACCACATCACAGAGATCTGGAGAAAAGCATGACCACGTCACAGGGATCTGGAGAAAAGCATGACCACGTCACAGGGTTCTGGAGAAAAGCATGACCACATCACAGAGATCTGGAGAAAAGCATGACCACGTCACAGGGACCTGGAGAAAACCATGACCACGTCACAGGGATCTGGAGAAAAGCATGACCACATCACAGG
>JACXGJ010011768.1:0-5000 GCA_016801105.1 Esox niger | reverse complement strand
TAGCAGGCTTCCTTGTTGCTACCCTCGAGGTTCTGCCTTGTTCTGTTGCATTTACCCACCATCATAAATAATAGTTACTGCTGCTGATAGTGTCGCTTCCCTTTTCTCTCTCCATATGTTCTGTTTATACTGGACACTGCTCACATTAGTTATTGTCTTTACTGGTTACAGTCCTCACTGGGTTGGTCACTATCTTCACTGGACACTGTCCTCCTCACTGGTTATTGTCTTCACTGGTTACAGTCCTCACTGGGTTGGTCACAGTCTTGACTGGACACTGTCCTCCTCACTGGTTATTGTCTTCACTGGTTACAGTCATCACTGGGTTGGTCACAGTCTTAACTGGACAATGTCCTCACTGGGTAGTGTTTTTACTAGACACAGGCTTCAATGAGTATTGTCCTTATTGAAGTGGTCACTGTGTCCACTTATATACTGTATCCTTAACATTGGTATATGGAAATCAAAGAATTCAGTTAGGGGTTCTTGCTCTCATTTGGATTTTTGCAATCAGTGCCCCTCTGCTTGTTCTGGGTTTGATCTCGACCAGCCGGTTCCTCAATTATGTCATAATAGATTTCAAAGGCGGTTTTATGGGTTTTAAACACGTTCTATGGATTCTGCTTCTATGTTCTGCAATGGCCTAACAGCAGATAGTAGGACAGTGTTTATAGCTATGACATCATTTATTCACACACTGTCCTCTGCTGGTCGTATGTGGCGCTGCATGTTTGAACACACTACAAAGAGGCTGAGTCATTCTGTCCCCTGGATCTGCTCTTCAGGATCCCAAAGGTCCTGGGCAGCGTTAGGTGGTGATTTAAATTACCGACACTCTGTCCGTCTGGTGATCTCTCTCAGCCCCACTGTCCCACTCTCACTGTTCACACCATAGTTGTTCAGTTGATGGTTGTACCCAGTGTCGTGAGACCGAGATACTGTCTGTCTCCAAAATGTCAGCATCCCTTCTAACCTACTTGGCGACGAGCAGTAATTCCCTCATCCAATTAACCCAAACTACCTGAGGTAAATGAGAAACGACACCTCAGACTGGCCCGGCTTAACCCTGGAATAGGTCCAACAAATAAACACTACAAGATCGTACTATACTACATCTAGAGCATTCAGACCTAGGGTGAAACTAGTGTTGAATCTAGTGTACAAAATACTAGGTTGAGACTAATATTTTATCAAGCGCACACAATACTAGAGTTAGAGACTGACATTGCATCTAGAGCACTCAGTTCCAGGTCTTAAAGGCCTCGTACTCCGTCGTTAGTGCATTCATTTAAACCAGGACCCATGGGGATACAGGGAGCGTTTGGGATGAATGCTTTGTGTGTAGTATGAACCCCCTGCAGACAGCCTGGTGCCTCGGCTGTTTAATAGAAACATCCTCAGGATTGTGTGCGTTACCTGCGGCTGTCTCTAGCTGTTTCACTGCATCCGTATGCATTGTGTCCTGGCACAAACATCCTTCTTCAGGCATTTAAAGAAGACAGAGGATATGTTATCCCTGTCGGTCGAAGCCACTCGTGGGAACAATGTGTACAATATGCAACAATGCCAGCTTCTCAGAGTCAGTCACATTTCAGCACTTGAATAGAGCACTGCCAGCCTCAGAGCCAGTGTTTCAGGGTCTTTGGAGAGTATTGGGTTGGCAGTGGAACGTTAAAGTACACTAATCTTCTGTTCTCTTTCAGAACACCAGGGCATTTTATTTAAGACTCTTTTCAGTGACAGCTTTCAGTTAAGTGCTGCCGCTAGTGATTATGTTATTGACCGATGAACATGTTTCCTCTGAGAGCAGACCTTCCAGAGGAAAATGTTTCCTCTAAGAGCACATCTTCTAGATGAAAATGTTTCTTCTAAGAGCACATCTTCTAGATGAAAATGTTTCTTCTAAGAGCACATCTTCTAGATGAAAATGTTTCCCCTGAGAGCACACCATCTAGATGAAAATTTGACATTGTCGTCACATTTGTTGTCGTTCAGTAAAATTGGAATCAAAACAGACATACAGTTATGACACACGAACAAGCCTAAGGGGAGCAGGCACAGTAGCCTCGTGAATCGAGAGGATTTGAGTTCAAATCCCAGAGTCAATGAGGCAAAACAGAAACTAACCGCAATTACAAAAATACTGTCTGTTGCTAGATTGTAATTTTGAAGTGTCTTAAACTACAATGTGTTCTTCAAAAGGGTTCTCAGGACAGCTGAAGAATAACCTTTTTGCATTCTGGATTTTGTTTGGAGGATAAATGGCAAACAACCCTGTGTTTTTACTGTACCAGACTCCAGCCAGGAAAAAGGCACATCCTGACTCTGAAAACAATGAGCTGTGCATCTTTGACTGGGACCAATACAATGAAATGCAAACTTGATGATGAGTAAGCCCATAGCATATGCCTATTATTTAGTAGAACATACAGTACACACTGTATGTTGGCAGTACTCTAGTAATTACTACATTTTCCAGAATTAGCAGTATTTCCAGAAATACTGGTTTGAGGATTTGTCTGATGATCCTTTTTCGTAGCAAATCCTGAAAGAACACAGCAGCAACTTATCGGCTTAAATGTTTGTAACCAGCTGATGTAACTAGGTCCAGTATCAGTAGTATGGTACATACCTGGGTGTTGGGTCAGCAGTACAGGGGGCAAGGCTGAGGATGTCCTTCCCAGGGACCGGGGTTTGAGGTAGGGAGACAGAGCCGTCTGTCTGGGGGTCAGAGAAGCCAAAGGTGGTTGTATCCTTCTCCTGATTCTTAGAGGCTGGAGATGGAGAATCGGAGAGTGGCGGACTGGCCAAGGTTAGTACGGGTTCAGATGGAGTAGTCTGGAAAGGTTGGGCTGGTTCTGGTTCTGATGGTGAGGTCTGGACAAGTACGACTGGTGGTTCTGGTTCTGATGATGAGGTCTGGATAGGTACTACTGATTCCGATTCATATGGAGTAGTCTGGAAAGGTTGGTTTGGTTCTGGTTCTGATGGTAAGGTCTGGTCAGGTACAACTGGTTCTGGTTCTGATGATGGTGTCTGGACAGGAATGATTGGTTCTGATTCAGATGGCGTAGTCTGGAAAGTTTGGGCTGGTTCTGGTTCTGTTGGTGAGGTCTGGACAGGTATGACTGGTTCTGATTCAGATGGAGTAGTCTGGAAAGGTTGGGCTGGTTCTGGTTCTGATGGTGAGGTCTGGACAGTTACGACTGGTTCTGATTCAGACAGAGTAGTCTGGAAAGGTTGGGCTGGTTCTGATGGTGAGGTCTGGTCAGGTACCAGTGGTTCTGATAGAGCTGGATCTGGTTCTGATGATGGAGTCTGGACAGATAGAGCTGGATCTGGTTCTGATAATGGAGTCTGGACAGATAGAGCTAGTTCTGGTGTTGGTTTCTGGACAAGTAGGTCTATATCTGGCTCTGATGATGGTTTCTCGACAGGTCGGGCTGGTTCTCGTGATGGTGTCTGGACAGGTTGGGCTGTTTCTGGTTCTGGTGAATGGGTCTGGACAGGTCGGGCTGGTTCTGGTTCTGATGATGAGGTCTGGACAGGTCGGGCTGGTTCTTGTTCTGATGATGGGGTCTGTAGAGGTCGGGCTGGTTCTGGTTCTGGTGAATGGGTCTGGACAGGTCGGGCTGGTTCTGGTTTTGATGATGAGGTCTGGACAGGTCTGGCTGGTTCTGGTTCTGATGATGAGGTCTGGACAGGTCGGGCTGGTTCTGGTTCTGATGATGGGGTCTGGACAGGTCGGGCTGGTTCTGGTTCTGATGATGGGGTCTGGACAGGTCGGGCTGGTTCTGGTTCTGATGATGGGGTCTGGACAGGTCGGGCTGGTTCTGGTTCTGATGATGGGGTCTGGACAGGTCGGGCTGGTTCTGGTTCTGATGATGGGGTCTGGAGAGGTTGCGCTGGTTCCTGTGCTGCTAGAGGGGCTTGACGGAGTGCACGAGGGGGTGTCTGGGGCTCAGGCTTTGGGGGCAGCCTCTCGGGAGGAGTGGGAGGAGGGGTTGGGAAGTCTTCCTGGAGGTAGGTAGGGAGGACCAGGGTAACCTGGGAGACGTGTCCACGGGGAGCAGGTGGGGAGGCAGCAGAACGTAGGGGAGGAGGTGGGGAGGAGGTGACAGGTGGGGGCTCACTCCTCTCCTCAGCCTGCTTTGTTTGAGTCAGGGAGGACCTGTCAGGGACAGGGGAGACAAGACGGGGTTAACTGACTGACACGGTATGATTGTGGATTGTTTGGTGGGGTTTGGTGTTTTTGTAGTGTTTCATCAATCGTATCGAACAACCAAACACCACAACCATACACAACAACCAAACACAACAACCAAAAAAACCTAAACAACAACTTAATACCTTACACAACAACCATGGACAACAACCAAACACAACTCCCAAACACAACAGCCATACACATACAAACAGAGGAAAGCCTATTCAACCACAACATCAACACTGGCAACAGAGAGAGAGAAGATCACATGAACATTTATAAACCATATTTCTGTACATACAAATCAGCAGTGGGTCTGGTCTCTCCCCTGTACAGGTTCTATCCAGTCTTTGACCACCTAGTGGTGAGTTTGTGTGTTTAAGTATTAAAGTATTAAAGCATACAGGCAGTGTTGCTATTTAAATAGCTAATTAAATGTGTGTGTATGTTTGTGTGTGTTTATGAGAGATAGAGGAGAGATGGTGTGGGGGTGTGGGGGTGTGTGTGGGGGGGTAGTGGGTGTGTGGGGGGTAGTGGGTGTGGGGGGGTAGTGTGTGTGGGGGGGTAGTGGGATGGGAGGTAGGACTGATTCCTGTAAGTTACAGTTGGTATAAATAGTAACACAACAACATTCTCCACCAAAGACAGATAACACAGCCACACATTGTCCTCTCAGCCTCACACACTCGCATGCAAGCACACACGCACACGCACACACACACACACACACACACACCGACACACACACACACACACACACACACACACACACACACACACACACACACACACA
>JACXGJ010011767.1:0-19171 GCA_016801105.1 Esox niger | reverse complement strand
CCCCCCCCCCCCCCCCCCCACACACACACAGCGCTGCCACACACGTCAAGCTACTGCCATAGCGTCGTGCCGTCAGTGTCCTGTTAGCCATCCAGCAGGCATCTTGTCCGTGACAGTCATAGCCATCCTTTTGTTTCTGCCTTCTGAAGACCGGAATGTGTGTCAACGTACGACGTAACGTCCATGTAAGGTCTGTTCTTGAGCAAGGCACTTAATCAGTCCCAGGTTGTTGATAAATGTGTAAACGTGTCCATAGCCATGCTTATAAACGCTGATGAAACAAGGAAAATACAGCTCCGGGAATAAATTAAGAGACTACTGCAGACCAGTGCACCTTTTTCTTTCCTTTTCCAAAAAAGTCCAAAAAGAAGGTTTTGCCTGTGGAACAGAAGAGTTAAAATGAATAAACCCTTCTGTTCCTCACTCAAAACCTTTTTGACTTTTTTGAAAAGAAAGAAAAAGGTGCAGTGGTCTCTTAATATTTTCCAGAGCTCCAGAGCTGTATGTTGTCCCCCACTTCTACTGTTGCATATTAGAGACAGGGGTTTGCCGCTTTGGTGTTTAAGTGCTACCAAATGTAGTTGCAGAGGTGCACAGAGGTTGGCTGTCCACTGAGCTGGGCAGTGGCTTGGCCTGACAAGCACATTTTCCAGATACAAACATACAAGCACACAATCTTTTTTTTAGATCTACAAACATTTTATTGTAAATTGTAATTCTTCATAGTAGCCAATGAACTCTTTCATCTTATTATGTTGGAATTAGCTGGCACATTTTAAAATAAGTAAATAAAACTCAATGTAGAGCCTCAACCGTACATCTTTGGATTCAGAGAGAGCTGACCTGACCACTGACCAAGGCAAAAGCTGGGCACGGCCAATCAATTTTCTATATACAAATGTACAAGCAAACATGTTAACGGGCTTTTTAAACAGCGTGTGCTGTTTTCATTCTGAAAATGCTGATTCTCAACAGTAAGACATCATTCACCCAGGTATTATCAAAAAATCCATGGAAGGGCCAGAGAAATCACCTGCAACACACACATGAACAGATCAAACAGGTTACATGTTCTTCATCCAATTAAATGTTTGGTGGACAATACAGTATAGTTAATAAAATATATGAACTCTTCAGCAGTGCTGGTCAAACAACTGCGACTTCTCAACTATACTCGATCCTGCTTAATGCATTTAATGTTGTCCAACATCTCCTACAAACAAATATATAGTATTCCGACTGAGACAGGCAGAAAATCCCACCTGTCTCAGTCACTGTAACCCAAGCCAGAAGGGGTCCTTATGCAGGTACCTATCAGGATAAAACACTGTCTTTTATGCCTCACATTCAACATCTCACTAAAAGGTGACTTAAGCTGGGCTCTGTCTTTAGAAACAAGTCTTTCACGGTAGAAAAGACATGTACGGAGCCCCGGGGCCTGGCCTGCAGATACACCGTCAGGAGCTCTTTCACATAACTATACTGTACCTCAGTCAGCAGGATGGCACTCCAAAATTGTTGCTGTTAGTAAGGCAATTTTAGAGCAGCTGTAAATATTGAATTTACCCTTTAAGATCTCAAAACTTGTCCCCAATACAAGAGCAGAGTCTGGAAATCGTTGTTAGATTTGCTGCCCGATCATCTTGGAAGAAGTTACAGAATGACCTGAAAGTCGGGATGGTTAAAATCTTAATGTGAATTTTTTGTTTGCAAGTTCTGTACACATATGACACAGGTGGTTTTACTGGTCAGGTCCTATAAAGAGGCTAGCTAAATCTCGCCTGGATTAAAGTGGTAACTACAATAAATAACGGTTAGTCTGGAGTTTTTACCAAACCATTAAAACCCCTGGCCCTGATCGACGGTCCATCAGTATTGATTGTAGGAAGAGCAAACAGCTGACCCTCCACCTGCCAGTATCCCAGTGCTGACGTGGAGATTTCTCGTGGCCGCAGACATCTCTATGAGCAGTGACGCGCCACATACCCGGGTTTCACTTCTGTGGAGGAGTTAGGCTTGCTGGACTAGTATTCAGCTGTAAACGAATCTACTCACCCGTTGTTTTCAGTTAACACAAAAACTGGACCTGTTCATTCATTCATTCAGTTCAACTGGACTGAGGAGCAAACTGGACTTTGGCCAGTGAGATTATCATGAGATTTTTGCCCGAGCCAAGGAGAAATAGATGGGAGTGGTGATGGGGTTAAGAGGACAATGGATGAAGGAAGGGCCTGACAAACCTTGAAGCGCGGGTCTATCAGTGCCTGTGATGAAGAACAGTGTAAATCCTGTAAAAGGCACATTCCTGAGGGGTGTGCGAAGTAGGGAGGGTGTGGGAGGCCGACAGGCCCGGCGGTGTGCTTTCACCGCTCAGAGTAATGTCGGGAATGAGGATGCGGGGTTCTGCATGATGATCAAAGCTCGAAGACCACGAGACACTGGGGGCGGGAGCTCCGAGGCTAACAGCAGCGGGAGGGCGTCACAGTGGACACCGGTGTAGGAGTGGGGCTTCAGTTAAGGCACCACGGCTCCATTAGGATGTGTTTAATCACAGCGCGGGTGTGCGGGGGTGGGTTCGTCTAAAAAAACGCGGCCCGCCCGATGAATCGGCAGATTGGCGCAGAAAGGCCCGGACGTCAGGGCAGACGGTCAACATGTAAATCGGCACTAAGTGAACACAACCAAATATCTTTTAACAAGGTCTCCTTCTCACTGCCTCCGATCAAACCACCCCCCCCCGCGCCCCGCTTCATCCCTCAGTGAGTCAACACCTCAGGCGCTTCTCTCTCCTGCACCCCGGCACGGACGCCACACGACTGCAGACGGCAAGGGGGGGGGGGGGGGGGTCACGGATCCGCGCGCAGCACAGACACGGCGTCATATTAGCCAGCCTGCTACGCTACAGCCTAGAGGCTACCAGCTACGGGTCCCACATCTCAACAGGCCAGAGGGCAGCACAGTGACACAGCGCCGACAGACTGCGAACCTACACGGCCCCCTTCTGGACACCAGGCAGTACTGCAAGCTTGGTGGTCCAAAGGACTGTGAGTTTAAATAAAAGCCAGAGGATTCCCATGCATTTATTAGCAGGGGTAAAAAGCAGACATGTTACCACGTGTGGCGTATTGGTAGAAATCACGATCTTGATAAAATAAACATCCCAATGAGATTGCAAAATCCACGGTATCCATGGATTATTCTATTTCTGTTCCTGTTCAACTAAAAAGCTATTGCCCTTAATGACTTCACTTTGAGGAAACCATCTGGCTTCTGAGCTTACCCCATTTTGAGCATTGCTGTCGTTTCACAGTGTGGCAACCAATTTCAAAAGCTCCAGAGAATTTCGACGAAGGTGACTCTGTTCACCAGATGTTGGCAGTGACCCATTACATATTATGCCAAAATTATTACTGCGTTTATTTAAAACCCGCATCTATACTGACAGTCAAAAAGAAGCACACGATATAGAAAAAAGAGCTCAATTTTAGAAAGCCAACCATATTCAGTGACCCCAGCGAGTCGCTTCGAAACTCCCCCACTTGGAAGCCCCCACGGTCGGCATCTGTCCAGTCGCATTGCAACACCATTCTATTGTGCCAAATGTACGTAAAAAACGAATAAAGTCTGTTTGGCCATCGGGTTAGCGTGTACATGAAGACATTGGCCAGCCATCTCCACAGACAACCAAGAAGCCTTGTCACCCTACACCTCGTGGCCTGAAATGGATGACGGCATCCCACTGGGTCAAGTCACATTTAATGGAAACCAAATCTTGGACCTCAACATAGGAAAGCTTGTAATTAATCCAATACGGAAACTTTGCCAAACGCCAACGCAAAATCGGTTAAAATAACAGCTCGCTAAGTAATACTCATGGAAAACTAGTGCTGGCTTAAGATACTCTAGCTAATGTCAATTAACACACGTTTTAGAATTAGAATCTGTCTTCGTATGGCACACCTCAACACAATTTTCCTAATTTAAATGACTGTTCAGCACTGGTTGAAATTAACCACTTGCCTGACAATTTACACAGGATTCTTGTGTAGGCCTTTTATTTACAACATACTTTAGCCAGACTCCTTCTATGGGAATACTTTAGGTGAAGTCAAAATGTGGCATGTAGTACAAAACAATGTCACCAACAATTAGGTCATCTCTAACCAATCGGTTTGAAAAACCAAATACACATTTTCAAATTATTGCTTTACCCATGTGGGTTCCGGTACTCGCCCAACCCACAGACATCTAGGACCAATAGGATGTTTGGTGTTTTTTTGGTGGGTGGAGAATAACCGTCTGTGGGTGTGGCCTTAAGCAGCGTTTGGCCGAAGCATGGCTTTGGCTAGCCGGGCAAGTAAACCACAGCAACTTCCTGTCAAGTCGGAGCCTAAACGTGGCTATGACCAGATCAAATGGGCCTAAACGACCGGACGCTTTGGCGGCAGATCACACGGCTACGGCTGCTGAGTCACACAGGGCAAACCATGTGGTGCTGGGGTTGGTTAAGATGCCCCCTATCTAGACCGTGAACTTGAATCAGGCATGCCTCAACATGGCATTCCCTGCGTTCACTACAACCCACAACAAGCAGATGCAGGAGACCCACCGAATTTGGATTCATCATCATTATTGCCCAGACCTGGATTGAGCCTGCCCTGCCCGGGGGGAAAATATTCCACTTTCATGTTTAATTGCTTTAAAGCTGTCGAGTGGGTTTTTCCATTCTCGATCACGAGACCAGAGTTTGTTCCGTTGAATGAGAAGAATGGCCGGTGATACCAACCCTCTGGTGTTCCATCGCAAGCAGACTGTAACAGTGCCCTTAGAGAAAAGTTTAAATTCCCATAGATTATTAACACACATCAAACGCTAGTGCTCCGCTTTGATAGTGATTGATCCGATCTTAAATCATTCTCCCTCTAGAAAATGGATGCTTGTTTTAAAATTCAACTACAGCAGCTAATTACGCCATGATCGAGAATTCCAAAGCATAGGCAATTTCTGAGTTCAATGCACGCCTCTAACTCATGTTAGATGTCCATTAGATCGGTTACTGTGCATAATTTCATTTTAGCTTGACAACCCAACCATCTTTGTGAATGATACTCAAGAAAGGCACATGTTGAATGCTAATGTGAGGGCCTTCCACAGTTCCTAAAGAAATGTATCCTTCCTTGTTTCCGTAATGTAGTCTAAGCTAAGATCTATATCTGATTTGAGCACGGTTCCCACCATATTGTTTCCACCCCTCAAACCAATTCCGGTCTGTGACAAGCTAGGTAGGAAGGAAGTAAGGATGCATCTATGAAGTATTTGAACAGGGCCTGTGAACCCAATGAACTCACTACATAAACCCAATGCTGCATGGAAAGAATTTGGCACAATGGAAGTGAATGTAAATTTAAGCAATACTGCCACCTAGTGGGCATCTCACACCAGTAGATTTATTCTGAAGAAATCTACTTCAACTAGCATGGCAATGAAACATTAACGTACTATAGAGGGCAGTTGGATGAATTGATAATTTTCTCCAAAACGATTCTGGATTTCAAATCTGAACTTTATTCATGCAATCATGGAGAGTTGCTCTGCTGTTCTCCATATGCACAGAGGAATCTATCCAAACATATCAGTGTAAAAAATAACAATCTTCTTACCCTAACACTTATCAATAAAACAGAATTTAGAAGAACAAATGGCCTTTATTCAGTTGATTGCTTTTATAACAAAGGCCACAAAATAAAAAGGAGTTTCTCATTTTGTTTGGCAGGACTACATAACGTTGAAATCATTCACAAAAATCATTCAGTTCTCAACACAAAACCTGTCAACAAGGTTTCAAGTTATTAACCATAATCACTGTTGAAGTGAACAACCGAACAAGGAATAAGCGGAACCAAAACACCTGAGAAGCCAAATGAAAATAATTCCTAAGAGCTCCCAATATAATGGGATAACTTATAAAAGCCTGGTCAGTCACACACAGGACCTCAATCCTCTGCGTTGACAAACTGCTCCTCCACGATGTGGCTGATGTGACGGATCCATCTGATGGGGGCCTGGTGGTGGTTGGAGGGGAGGTAGTCTTCTGCTATCTGGGTGGAACGAGGGGTCGGGGTCAGCTTCAGCTCCTGCAGAGCCGAGCCAGCCACATCCTCTGGGCCTGAAGATAGGAACAGCATGTACAGCTGTGCTCAAAAGTTTGCATACCCTTGAAGAATTGGTAATATATGTACATGTATGTGTAAAGAAAACATGAGTGAGCAGGCAAAATACATGTCTTTTATTCATTATGGGTTCCACATTCAACTGTAGGTCATTACAGAATGACACAGTCATAAAACAAAACATGGCAACAAAGAAAAGAATGAACTGATCCCTGTTCAAAAGTCTGAATACCCTTAGTTCTCAATACTGTGTTTTGCCCCCGTTAAAATCAATGACAGCATGCAGTCTTTTGTAATAGTTGTCTATGAGGCCCTGAATTCATGCAGGTGGTATAGCTGCCCATTTGTCTTGTCAAAATGCCTCCAGGTCATGCAAACTCTTTGGTCGTCTTGCATGAACCACACGTTTGAGATCTCCCCAGTGGCTCAACAATATTAAGGTCAGGAGACTGTGATGGCCACTGCAGAACCTTCACCTTTTTCTGCTGTAACCACTGGAGGGTCAACTTAGCCTTGTGTTTAGGGTGTGTGCTTCACAGTGGGGATGGTATTCTGTTCACTATAGGCCATGTTGACCCCTCTCCAAACATAGCGCTTATGGTTGTGATTTAAAAAGGAGTCAAACAAATATGTGATAATAAATGGCTTCATATTATCACTGTCCTTAAATAAACGAAATGGTTTTGCATGATCAGTCATATTTTCAAAATCAATGCCAAAAATTCACAATTTCTGCCAGGGTCTGCAAACTTACGAGCACAGCTGTAAGTGGCGACCTGGTCAACCCTGTCGAAAAATCGTTACGAATGGCGTTCATATCGGAGTTGGTCCAACATTTCCCAAACTAGAGGCCACAAATTAAAAAGCCCACAGTTGACAAATTGTTTTGAAAAAAGGAAATCTGACACACTGTTGATGTTACAAAGTAAAACTTTTTTTTGACAATTTAACAATGCAAACCATGAGAAGAAACCAAGACCGGACAGAAATGTATTTTCAAAGTGTGTGTAAAGTAAGTTAATATCTAACATTAATTAGCAAAAGCCAGTTCAGCCAGGAAACCAGGGGGTCATTGGCCAGCGACACATCCGCTGATGTCAGAAATCTCCTTTCACAATATCAGATGTCACACCTGACTATTTAAACGTGAAGTCACTCAGTCATGCTAATGGTTTACTAGCAAGTGTGTGCAAATCCACCTGTAACCCCTACGCCTCCACAACTATGGTTCTGTGTTACCTTTTGCAGGGGGAATTCATACTGCATACCTTGGTCATTGCCTAGGGGGATTGCTATGAATAATATCACAGTGATGTTACTAATTGTAGTCCAGCTAATACAATTCTGTTGGACCTACAGAGTAATCAAAGGCTTCAAGGACTATATTCAAAGGTTTGTTCTAGGTGGTCCTTTACATACTGTATGACACACCACTCCACTCCTTACCATAGGGAATGACTCCATACTCCTCATCCATTTTTATCTCCTCCTCCCAGTTCTCCTCCACATATGGCAGTGACGGTAATGTCGCCGGTGGTTTTTTTGACTTCTTCCCTTTCCACCTAAACCTGGGACGACAGGGTGCATATCTGTACTTCCGCTCATTAGCAGCGGTGTCCAGTGGACCACTGCAGGAATACATAACCGAGCTCTTTAATGCGTGGTCTGCAGTGTCAGAGCAATATTTCTGTTTGCCCTCCGGAAGTGTCTTTGCACCAATGTGGAAACCCAGGGGGTTACTCCCTGTCTGGGGCATAGTGGTCAATTTTTCAGTTCTCCCTCGGCACTTCCCTTTGGGCCTGTCTGGAGGGAAAACAACACACGGCTTTGCTTAATGATCCTGGCCTACTTGAGCTTGTCACATGTAAGCCCTTTGATACCCTCCAAAATATCACCCAACATTTAATCAAATTAGCAAAATGATTCAAATGATATTTCGAACGATAGAAAATGTAAAACGCACTCGTTAAACATAACAGTTAACTGAAGACAAAAAGCCGTTAGGAGACAAAAATCGCGGCGGACATACCCTGAGTGACATAATATTTTTTTTATTGACGACATTGAACCATCAATACAACAGCTGTTATTTTATGCTAGTTGGTTAGCGACGTAGCTAAAAAATACGACCACTTATTATCGGTCATCGTCCCTCGAAGGCTAATTGGAATCAAGCATATTTATTCAATTACTCTATATTTCCTTTGAGTTTTTTAGAAATTGTTCATCGTAATTTTCTCTGAATTGTTTACTACTAGAAAGTTGTACAGTAGCTACCTTGCTTGCCTTCCAGCAAAGAAAAAAAAACACGAATCAATTTTATATTGCATAAGCCTAATATATGTTCTGTCGAATTTCCCGATTTTCAACTTGTCTAAAACAATATCCATGCACACCAAAACCTTAAACTAAATGATTAAACCAATATACAGAACATTTCTATGAAAAAACGGTGATGGGCTACCTGAGAGTACATTTAGGCCTATTAATAAAACGTATTAGTTTAAGCATGAGACGATTTAGATCTCAAGCTGATAGAAATAAGGGAAGGCAGAAAACTGGAGTAAGTTAGAGCAATCTTTGGCAATACGTTTTACAGAAAAATATTACATTTCCCATTCTTGTTTCAACGCTAAATAAACAGCCTTCCGGTTGCTAATTGACTGTTCGACAAACCTTAGCTATTGAGTGCACTTAACTTTCTCTTGACCTAAAATTAAAAAAAAAATGTTAACGGAACAGGCCAATGTAATTAAACGTTTAGAAAGAGCACAAAATGACTGCTAATTCCAATTGTTAGTGTACTTACCTTTTGGGGCAAATACCAAAATACATAGAATAGTGTGACGTAGGCTACAGAAGACGTTAAATCACCTGTTTCAACGCCAACGAGGGAAAATAAATACAAAATTATGATCATGAACTATTTCTTTTGATAGGATATCTTATGAAATCTTGCGGATAAAAGTTGTGGTGCACCAAAACAATAAACCAACACAAAACCGGGGTTGAATTTCTGTGGAAGTGCACACTAAATCATCTATTTTTGACAATTCTCTGGGTCCCACAATTCATTTCTCAGGGCAATGAGATGTAGGGCAGGCATCCATAGGCGTAAAAGGAAGATTGTCATCAGCTAGCGCACCGCACCCCACTGCAGTTGCAGATGTGTCTACAGGAAACTTCATATACATTTATAAATATTATCTAGTGGAAAATAAATTGAATCAATTGCATGTGCGATTAGAAACGATTAACATGATCATACAGAAAATGTACGTGTTCATACGAAATGTTAATTTATCAGGTTTTTATTCATAGCTTGTTTGAAGTTTCATCACAAATGCAGACGTCATATCATCAACGCTGTACAGTAAAGTGGCTCAGTGTTGCAGTACTGGTACCATGTGGTATAGAATGGGGCAATTGTTAGGTCATACAATCTCACAAGACCAGGCCATTATCGTTTTCACAATTTAAAACCTTATGCTCGTTTCTTCCCAATTTCTCACCGTCTCGAAGGATGTTGTCGTTATATCATTGTGTTGAAATGTTTTTAAAAGCCATAGCAAAAAATAAATTTGAATGTGGTAATTTGAAATGTTGCATGTGTAAATCTTGTGACAGTCATGAACGAGTGGCTGTTGCACTGTTTGGGATGTCGTTGGTCAACATATTCCTCAAATAATGGGATGGGCTGCTCATTTGAGGAGGAGGTAACAGCTTAATGTGAGGTGAATCTTTTAGGGTTGTATAAATAACCCTTGCAGTGTCAGATTGATATGGTATAGTGAGAAGTACAGCAGCATTGCTCACCAGTTTATTAATGTACAGGAAGACAAAGGGGAACCACTTCAACAAACTTAAAGGAAGCAGAAACCAAAGTAACCTGAAAAGCAAGAGCTTTTCAAAGAGAAGACTTTGTACGTTACCAAAATAATAGACTGCATTCATAGATAGGTCACCACAGAAACTTTCAGAATATGTGCTCATTTGTTTTTGAATTTAAAAAAGTTGTGCTGTAACACTTTTATTAACTAGAGTTGATTACCTGGCCATTTCCTCAAAGAACTGTATAAAATAGTATTTTCTGTTGTCACTTCTGAAAAAGTGTGGTGAGTGGCACATGATTACAAATTCTAACTAAAGTATCTCTGTACATTTACAAGTCATAAAAATGTCAACACAGATAAGAAAGCAACTATAAATATTCATTATTAAGCTTTCTAAATCAGTGGTTCTCAAACATTTTTGGACCCATTTTCTGATAGCTTTTCATCACGGACCCCCTCATTATCAGAGCTCAACTTTAGTTATAAATAGCATACAAAGAGATCTACTATTATTTTGGAATTGCAAGGCAGGAATTCATGTCTTGAGACCTGGGAAGGTACATTTTAAATATTCACTTCTTGGCAACTGAGAGCAAAAACATTTCTTGCTGAGGTATATTCAAAAAGATTAGCAGTTGTACCACTTTAACTAAAATAAATGTAGTTTCAATCAAAATGTAGCGGGTTTCTTTGGATTTAGCAGCATTTTCAGTATGAATTCTTTAATGTTTAGCCTAAATTGTTGATAAATTATTAGGTTTTGCGCAATTGTTCCAATATGCATCTGGGAAAATGCAATTTTGGGGAGCTTTTTGGGTTTATAAAACCTCAAGTTTAGCCTCTCAAACCCATGTTGCCCAAGGTCAAGAAAATAAATAGTTGATTAAAAAAATCCAATTGAATAGTTTTATCTGGATCTCTTTTTTCTGACTATAGGCTACTTGCTTTTCTTTAATTTGAGAACCACTGTCCTAAACAACAAAGCTATATTGAAAAGGAAAAACAGATAACTGTGTTAAAGGCACAAACACGAAAATGGTGAGAACATGCAAACATTTCTTGTTCAGGGAAAAAAAGTACATTTTGAGTAATTTAACTCACAGCAGGCTATCATCTTTCCCTAATGATGTTCTCCAAGCAGTAGCACTGCATCGGCCTACTGTAACACAAAAAAATTTAGATTTATACACAAAAAACTAAAACATTTTACCAAAGAAAATAATAGCTAAGTGATACATTCATTATATTTACAGTTTACTAGCCACGGGGCAAAATATACTACCCATCTAGGAACAGTAACATGTTTGGTTCCTGGCTACCCAAATACTCTGTACCATATAGAACCCAATATGATTGTTATACCAGTTTCATTAATACCAAACTCCAGAGTACGTGAACCTCTGATGAATATACTGCAGCCTGTATAATAGTAGAGATGAGACTGTCAGGATGATTTAAAGAACCACCGGGCTTCACATCCATCGGAAAAATCACAAGACCCATTGAGTGGTAGAATAACATAGGGATCAATACTCTTTCGATCTTTATGCAGACGGCGTCAAGCATTCTATACATTCACATCCATTGGGTTACATTCATGTGTGCTTGTACATTGTTATATTCTTGACTCTAAAGCCCTGTGTGCTGCCAGGGCATCTCCAGTTGGAAAATGGGTCGAGTGGAGTGGCAGTATCTGACAGAGACACATAAAGCATCTAGGCTAATAGCCATAGCAGCACTACGGTAAAGACACACACTGCCTCAGGTCTCCTCACAGCGGATGTCTCAGGTCTGCCTGACTTAAAAAGACCTAGTAGAACATCTCGGGAGAGGTGCATTAACAGAGACCCATAATCAACATGAGTTCCTGAAATTCTTAACTGGTCAATGAACATCTCACTGTGTGAGTCCAGGATTTACTACATGGATTAACAATAAGGTAGAGCACTACATCTTGTAGTCTCACGGTTCCCTGCAAGCCATTCCTATCCTCTGTTCTATATTTAAGTAGTAAGGCACCGGGGGGGTGTGGTATACGGCCAATATACCACGGCTTAAGGTCTGTTCTTTGACACAACACAATGCAGAGTGCCTGAATGCAGCATTTAGCCGTGCAATATCGATCATATACCACAAACCCTAAAAGTGCCTAATTGCTATTATAAACTGGTAACTGCCCAAATTAAAACAGTACAACTTTCAGCAAATCAGCATTCATGGTTTTGAACCACCCAGTTTATAAGGACCAATACATTTAGCCAGTTACTTTGTTGAACCATTCCAATATACCTGCTTCTCCGCAGCCCCTCATCACCTACTGTAAATTACCACTTTACATGACCGACACCTTCTTTAGTCAACTCCAGTAGCGACACGTTCTCTAATACCCCTGTCTTTCCTCCACAATCTCTCTCAGTCTTCCTACACACAGTAAGGTGTGCTACTTTATGTTTTTCCTCAACCTGTGTTGTCTCTACGCTGTGCCTGTCGTCACTGATAAAATGCAAAACCTCTTCAAAGAAACAGCGGGAGTGAGGTTAAACATCTCGCTCTCTGTTTACCTGCCAGACTCTTTCTGTTCCCATCAGCACCGCTGGGTACAACACGCGTGTGTTGTAGCACAATACTGGGACCACTTCCTGTCCTGAATTCCAGAATATGTAAATCCAGTGTTTAATAACCCTCCGTAAGTACTAATAATGCTTTTCCAGTAAACATGTCATCTCAATTGTTCTTAAGACTAAAGTTGACAGGAAACAAGGGTTAAAACAGAAGAAAGTGCATGAAGGAGACATCAGTGAGGTACTGACATCTGTTGATGAGTCACAGAATAGGAGTTTAACAGTGAAGTGCCAAAACCCCTTTCAGTAGTCAGCACAGAACACCCCCTACAGGTCCAGCCACTGAGAGAAAACAGGGTCATTTCATAAGGGTAAACTGTAGCAACAATTTGCAACAGAAAACATAAAACATGCGTTTCTCATTGGACCAGACCACGCGTTTGGTGTCAAATGTATACGCCCCAACTGACAGTTAGACCCCTGGGGCAGAAGGGGGCGTTGACGAGTAGCTGTTGTCCAAGATCAGCTAGTCTTCCTTTCCAGTTCCCCATTTCCAGTGTGGTGGGGGGGTTTAGTGGTGGGACTCTAGTTGGTCTTGATCTCCAGGATGGAGGGGTTGTGGTCCAGGATGGACAAAATAATCTTGTCCATGTACTGCCGCAGACGGAAGTTGATCTCCTCCTGTTCCTTGAGGGCTTCCATCAACTGTGAACAAAAGTCAACTCAATGTTATGTTACTGAGAGATTATTCTGGTACCATCACCTAACCCTAAAGTGAAGCACAATGCAACTCTTCTGGTCTTAGGCACAGTTCCTAAACAGACTATTGGGTTCATACTGTCAGCTATGTTGCACCAGCAATGCATCTAGCAGTTACTGTACGTCACAGGTTCAAAACCCTTCCTGACCCCATTTTCATTTCAAAGTTTGTTCAGTATTCAGTGACCGATGCAGCTACTGGAGCTCAGTCAAGAAACCGTGGTTCTGTGAATAATTCCAGTTTCTCTTAAAACCATTTACAAATCAGTTGACCACACATGGTGTCACAACACGTAATTTGGGTTACGTTGCTGTACACCTAAGATTCTCATCACATACAAGTCTGTTATCTAAATACGGAGTATAATGTGACTAAAATCAATAGTGTTTCTCTTATATGGCTACTCCCAAAGGATCAAATGACCGACACTGTGAATGAAAAACCCACATCGTCTCGCGAGGCGTTGTCTATCTCGGCGGCCAGCGACTGGGCCTTGGTCTGGGTGGCGAACAGGTTTTTAGCTTCATACAGACTGAGACTGAGGATCTGACCGTTCAGGTCGTCGTTCTGCTCCCTCAGCTTCTGGTTCTCCTGTTGGGGGTGGGAGGAATGATGGTGAGAGGAGGGTCAGGGTGAGGAGGTGGAGGTGGAGCGAGGGGTGAGAGGATTGACGGAAGGAGGGAGGGAGGAGAGACAGAGAGACACAGAGAGAGATGAGTGTCACGTTATTGTTCTGGCGCTGTTTGACGGGCGACTGAAACGATGTGTTTAGAATGTGCCCACGGCTTTAGAGCACTTTGTCGAGATGGCGTCAGTATGCAAACAGCCTGCTATGGTTTACTATGGAAGCCTCACACATGATAAACCCATCACGACATGATTCCCACGGCAGCCAACACAGAACAACACATCTACGATGACACCTAATGGACTGACACGGGTTACCATGGTGCTATATGGTCACGTGTATTGGCAAAACTGCTCCCTGCGTCGATTGGTAGTGGAGCTCTACAGGCACTGGTTGGCTGGCGGTGTTATTATTAGTGGTTAATGGGAGGGGTCAGAGGTTAAAGTGTACAGGAAACAATGACAGGTTTGTTTACCATCTGACCGTGACGGAGGCGCGCCCCAGCAGACACTACGAGGTGCTGGAGGTCAGAGGTCAGTGGAAAATCCTGGGAAACGAACGGCTGGTCATAAAAGAGCAGAGGGAGACATGAGAGACGGACCCCTTTATCTCCACTGGGGTTATAACACCAGACGTCTGGAGGAACATACTTTCCTAAAATTTGATGTATGATGTATTTCAGCTACATTAGATTTACCTTTGAGTTTGTCATATGGGGGACTCATCTGTATTCACGGAAAAATACTGATATATTGTCATTTGCAAGTGTGCCCAGCCGATACACTTGATGAAACCCAAACAAAATAAAAGCATACAAAATACGAACATCGCAAAATAAAAAAACAAAGTAGTAACCAATGACTGCTTCAGAGTTTTGGTAGCATGCCATTTTTAATAGAATGTCACGTGAAAGTGTGTTCAGGTAAACAATACTGTAGCACGATCTGATTCACTGGTGCTGTTTTGAAACAAAGATCCTTCAGATATCATGTATCATTTTGACTCAAATTAAAACAGACAGATTGCTCTGGGAATGTTTCTTGCTCAGGCTCTTGAAGTTCAAATCCCAAGACTGCAGCAGAAGTTGACAGTATGTCGGGAGTGTCTGTGCATGTGTGTTTGTGTGTGGGTGTAGTGTCTGTGTGTGTGTTTGTGTGTGTGTGTGTGTGTGTGTGTGTGTGTGTGTGTGTGTGTGTAGTGTGCATGTGTGTGTTTGTGTGTAAGTGTTAGTCAGCTCTTACACAAGAGTGTGAGGCAAAGGTAGGGCAAGAAAATAGAGGAACAGGTGAAATCTGTGGGGGAGGTGAGATATCACTCTGTCGTTACGGAGTTGCTGTCAGTTTGACAGGGTGAACAGTTCAGTTGCAATATTGAGGCCCGCAGTAGGACGGCCAAATGTTATTTATTTTACATTTTATTACTCTTGTTTAAAAAAAAAATGTGGATAAAAAAGGTGTTTATTATGTCTTTTTACTTTGAATCATGTTGGTTTTAACCTACAACTTTTTTACTTATTGCAAATGTAAACTGAGTTAGGATATGATTTAAAAAAGATAAATCAAGCTACGTTTGCATCAAGCATTTGAGTGCCTTAGTATTGTACCTTCTGCTTTATCTGAGAGGTCATCTTCGATATACTTTACAAACATGTTATCTCTTATCTCTTGTTTATACTGTGTCTGTGCTCATATCAAGGACAGGGAGTAATAGCAACGGAATCTACAGTATATGCCCTTGGCAGATAGATATCACTGGCTGTTACGGTACCTAGAAATACTAACACTATGTTATCATTTTGGAGAACGTGCTACAGTAGATAAAACCCACTGGATATGACTGTCTATGTAAGACTGTATTCCAGCATCAGTTTCAGACTATATAAATATGTAGGCCGGCATGCTGATGGCCTACACTATCACCTTGGCTATGTAGGCAAAACAGAGTTTAGTTACACATATTTTGGTGTGTACAATTTATTCAGATTCTTTTGACAACCGCGTGAATTGCCTCAACATTATGCATTCCTGTTAGCATTAGCGGCTAGCTCTCGGGCCCACCTGTTTTAGTCTCTTGACCTCATGCTCCAACTCCACCTCTCTGGTCTTGGCGTTGAACTCGGTCAGGCTGGAGGTGGAGCTCCGGCCGCGGCCCGGCTTCTCGGTCTCCAGCTTGAAAAGCTGCAGGTGCTCCAGCTCCCGACGCAGGTCCTCGATCAGCTACGGGAGAAGGGAAGACACAAGGGGGACGATCGGTGGTCGCTTTCACGAAGGCCGCTCATGTCGCGCAGCTTTTCTGGGTATTGTCACGGAGACTCGTCTGACCCCGAAGATTGGACGGGTTTCATCCAAATATATTTTGCACAAACATTCAGCTGCCAAACATTCAGGAGTAGGCAATGCATAATAATCTCACCTCCTGCATGGCCTCCCTCTCCTTCTGAAACTCGTGTCTGTTTTGTCTCAGCTTGTCCATCATCTTCCGGTACAGGTCCATCTCATCCTTCAGCCTCAGACTGGTGTCCTCCAGCTTGTCTGTCATCCGCTGCTTCTCCTGGCCACACACACGAGCACACACACAGACACACAGTCAAGGCCTTCCTTAAATGTAGATAGAAGACCACGTGTAACAGTCATTGTGAGGATTTACGGGCGAAGGCAAGAGTGTGAGTCAAGGCTGTGGGCGGGTGTGAAGTCAACGGGCATGCAGAGTAGTGACGTGAAAATTGAATCGCCGGGGACAACCGAGGGATCCAGTCAGCCAGAAGTTATGTGGTGTTGACAGACCAATGTGCTGTGAGATTAGGATGTCGGGGCCAGCTCAGACAAACCGTTAAGTCAGAGCATCACATTGCAATGCTGTAATGTCACTTTAATGTCGTCACTTTAATGTCGTCATTTTAATGTCGTACTTTTGTCTATTAATATTCCATGTAATGTAATGTACAATGTATTGGGAGCACAGGGAAGAGCTGCATTGGGCAATAGCCAATAGGGACCCCTCAAAAAATACAAAATTCTAACTTAAATACATTATGATATTTCAAATACATTATGAGTCTTGATCATTTTTTTGTGATCTCCCTCTAACTATAACCACAATGCATTGATGATGAGAAAGGATCAATTTGACTCCCTTTTCACTATTAAAGAAATAGGGCATCTCAGGTGTTTGTGGTATATCGCCAAAACACTACAGCTAAGCACTGTTTTTAGGCAAGAAACATCATGGTGTGCAATATACCACAAACCCCCCGAGACGCTTTATTATACACAAAGGTTCTGTATCAAGGCACTCGGCGACCAGTCGTGCGAAAGAACAGCCCTTAGCAGTGGTGTATCAGCCATATACCACACTTCCCTCTCAGCTTATTGCTGACAGTGTGTACAGTTATCAGTGTGTATGTGTATGTGTCTTCATAAGGGAGTTCCAACAGTGCCGAGCATCACAGACCAACTGTGTTTCACTACATTGGCTGGAAATAGAGGTATTGTCCAGAGCCGGGCTTGGACCGTTCACACCTTAGAAAACGCAGGGACTATGTGCGTGTGTGTGTGTGTGTGTGTGCGTGTGTGTTTAGGGGGTTCTGTTGGTGTGGAGATCGATGGGAGATAAACAGACAGACATACCTCGTCCAGTTTCTCCGTCTGAGACTTGAGTCTGCTCATGTTCACCGACAGCTCCCCGTTCTCCTCCTCTAGTTGATGGACGCTGCGGACCAATAAGGAGTGAGCACATTAGGATCCCTGTCCCCAACGATGGAACATCTCTGTTCGTCATTCTGCCCATGAATCTTGTAGAAATGACAATGTGCTACGGAGTAAGTCCATCTCAGTGTGTTGTGGACGTGTCACCGGTTGTGTAGCAGTTCTATCTCCGTGGTCTTGTCTCTCTCCATCTTGTTGTAGGCCTCGCGGTGTCGTCTCCGCTCCTCTTCGAGATTCTGCTCGGCCCGCGCCTCCTGGTCCTTCAGTTGTTCCTCCAGCTCGTGGACCCTGTGAGCACGCACACAGGTAAGCTTGAGGACACACATGCACGCACATGCACACACAAACTCATAGACATGCACAAAAACGTGTGCGTGTGTGCGTCCGTGTGTGTGTACCGTTCACCTGTGAACCAGCTGCGTATTCTCCTGTTTCAGCTTGGACTTGAGATCTCCGTTCATCAGGGTGTCATTTTCAAACTCTGCAACCTTCTTTTCTAGGTGGCTCATCTTTTCAAAAGGAAAATGAGAGAGTCAGGGATGTAAGAGAAAGAGAGAGATGGAGAGAGAGGTTAGCAGTTGGAATGGAGAGGGGCAGAGACCAAGAAACAGTGAGAAAAGAGGTAGTAAAAAAGGGAGGGAGTGAGAGACGTTATAGAGCTCCATCAGCAACATGCTCTGCCAACGCCATTCATCTTCATTTATAGCAGAACATATCTTGACAGTAACAGCCAATGCAATCAGGTTCACAACTGGAACGCTATAAACTTTCACCCTTACACAGTCTAGCCCAGGTATTGGAAAAGGCTCAGTTTGAGAGAAACGCAGCGTCAGTACGTCCAATAGAATAAAATGCAATGAAAATGTCTCAATTCTCAATCCTCGTCTCCATCTCGAAACTCACTGGACGAGAAAGCCAGAGGTCCCTCTCCTCTCACCTCCAACGGGTTTTGAGAATGAGACCACGAGAGAAAGAGAGAGAGGACGGAAGGTGTATGCTATTGAGATTCCTCCCAGAGTCTGGCCGCTACCTTCTCCGTGATGTCGACGTCACAGGAGTCGATGCTGTCCCTGAACAGGTCCTCTGTGCTGCCGTTGCTGCTGCTGAAGTTACTGGTGTGGAGGAGTTGCCTGCAGGCGGAGCACATCACACACCGTCCCGTCAATGGAAAACCCCCAGAAACCACCGCTCCCTCACTGTAGAGTTATAGCCTAGGCAACAGTCTGTGTATAAGCCAACCCAGTAATTGATGTGGAAACAGTAACATGCTGGGAAACGGTCTCAGGCTAGCCAGAGTATGCAGCTGTTGTGGAGTGTCACCTGCAAGCCCATCACATGATCCGCTTGAAGAAAAAATGTATACAGTATCCCTTAACTTTATTATAAGTCACCTCCAGTCAGATGGCACTGTCCCTTAAAGCTTTATCCCATAGGGAAATGATGCTGAACACTAACTGGCAGTGAGAGGGAGAGGAGGCAGAGAGAGGGAGAGGAGGGAGAGAGAGGGAGAGGAGG
>JACXGJ010011766.1:0-19171 GCA_016801105.1 Esox niger | reverse complement strand
GCTTGCACATGTTTACACTGTGGTTCAAGTCCAGAGATTGAGATGTCCGATTTAGATTTGGTGGTCAATTAACCAGTTTTGTTGTGGATTTATTTTGTGCTTGCTGTCTAGTTGGAATATCAGCTTGGAGCCAAGTTCAGTCCTCCTGGCAATGCAGAATGTGGTTTGGCAATCAGGTCTCTGGGCCTTGCATGACCTGAAAGCATTTTGCAAAGACGAATGGGCCGCTATACCAGCTATACACCTGTAAGAATTTGGGGCCTCATAGGCCACTATTACAGAATACTGCACGCTGTCACTGATTCTAAAGGGGGCAATACACAGTATTGAGTACTAAGGGTGTGCAGACTTTTGAACAGGGGTCAGTAAAAAAATCTTAGTTTTTTTACTGGTCTAAAATTAATAGTATTAATATTACATAACATTTTGCAGATGCTTTTATCAAAAGTGTTTTAGGCATGCCTACATTCATTTAGCATTTGGGCACTACTTTCAAAGTGGCTGGGTCTGACAGTTAAAATATTTAGCATCTTTTAATTTACTTTTCAAACTAAACATTGCATCTTAGTATTCTTCTTTAGGCTCAGGTTAGTTCAAAGCTTTTCATTTTGATTTTCAATACATTCCTATACTTAACAACATCTGCTCATACCCTGTAAAGATTCACAACATCAATCCACTAATAGCTCCAGCATTATGTATCTCCATGCTGCCAGAAAAAAACAATAAACATTTTTTAATGTCTTAAATATGGCAGATTGAGTTCATCTTCCTTTCTTTCGGCCACCTTACAATGTGAGTGGTTGCAATAAAATGAAACATAATTGAAATAGCTAGCAACTTGCCCAATGTAAGTAATATGATTGTAGCTTCCTCTTAAGAAGAATAATCGGAATTCAAGGCTTAAACAGGCTATATGGGGTACAGCTAGAATACATTTAGGACCAGAAGTGGATTTTTTACCAGAATAAATACAGGACCAAATGTAGTTGATTTTTTAAATTTTCTTAATCTTTCCACCAACATTTTTCTTTGTGCCTGAGATATTCCCCCTTAAAACGTTCTCACTCATCAATCTATCGGTTTGCATTGACTTGTAGTCTCTTTATACTGGCTTAGACTCTCAAAGCAGGGGCATCAAACGGGGGGAAAGGGATACTATGCATATAGGGCCCTAACATGTAGAGGGGCCCTTGGAAATGTTTAAATCGTAAATAAAGTAGGGAGGGCTCCTCAGAGACCATCTAGGTACAGGGCCCAGAATTTTGTGGAACACCCCTGTCTGACTAGATAGGGAGGAGTTCACCACTCTGTGAAAGACTGCATGGGCAAATAGTGCGACAATTTAAGAATGAAGTTTCTCGGTGTACATAATATCATTAAATGATTCAGAGAATATGGAAAAATCTCTGTATGCAAGGGACAAGGCTGAAAACCAATAATATACGGCCGTGATCTTCAGACCTCCAAGCTGCACTGCAAAGAAGAAACCATATATTAACAAGATCCAGAATTGCCGCCACCCTCTCTGGGCCCAAGCTCATTTAATATTGACAGAGGCGAAATGAAAAACTGTCCTGTGGTCTGACAAATCAAAATGAAATTATTTTTGGGAATCATGGATCCTGCGTCCTCCGGACTAAAGAGAGTGATCATCCTGCTTCTTGTCAGTGCACAGTTGAAAATCCAGAATCCATGATGATATGGGGGTGCATTAGTGCACATGGCATGGGTCTGTGAATGCACAATTAATGATAAACATTATACATTCCCCTCAAATTTATTGGAATAACAAGGCAAATTCCTTTGTTTTTGTTGGTCACTGAATACATTTGGGTTTAAGATCAAAAGATGAATATGAAAAAAAAAAGTTCAGAATTTCAGCTTTGATTTCCTGGTATTCACATCTAGATGTGTTAAACAACTTAGGAAATACCACCCTTTGTTTGAACCCACCCATTTTTCTAGAGAGCAAAAGTATATGTAGAGTCTTTTTCGGAAACAGGGCTGTACTGTATGTTCTTAAACTTATCTTCTTAAAGATAATGCAGTTATTGGATAGGTCAATATCCCAGTCTTTGACTTTTGAGGTTACTATGGCAACAACTTCATGCTTGTAATGATGTGTTGGTTCTTCAGGTACTGAATGTCTGCCGGGAGCCTCTTGAAACCACACATGGCCAAGGGCTCAACGTGCCTTCACACACTTTAGCGCAATATACCACAAACTGCCTATTGCCCCAAGATGCCTTATTGCGTTACTTTGTTATGCATATTGCAGGTTTAATGTCAACACTTTATTTTTACACATTATTAGGTGTCTATTTATAAAAATATTTTTAAAATTTCCCCTTTGTTATACAGTGAAATCAATTGTAAGCAAGGTCCGTTACACAGCTGATACCGGTATTACTATGGAAACAACACATAAAAAATTGAAAAAATACAAACATTAAGAAAAACAATTACAACTGATGTGAAAAAGACAACGTTTCCTGTCTGTTATATTTAGGGGTCATGAACTCCTCCAATATACACACCACGTTGAGCGATGTTTGAGGGGATACTCAGCAGATCCTCTCAAGCATCGCTCAACATGGTATGTATATTGGAGGAGTTCATGACCCCTAAATACAAACATTAAGAAAAACAATTATAACTGATGTGAAAAAAACGTTTCCTGTCTGTTATATTTAGGGGTCATGAACTCCTCCAATATACACACCATGTTGAGCGATGTTTGAGAGGATCTGCTGAGTAGGGAGAAAATACACGAATAATAAAGTATTCAACCCCTATGACACACCTGAATGAGCTGTAGTGCCATCATCTTTGTCTTTTAAGTCATGTAATTAGTTAGAATGGAGTGCATCTGTGTGGAATCAAGTTGTTTCATTTGCTTTCTGGTTAAATACACTTGTCTCTGGGAGGTCCCACAGTAACAAAAATGACATCATGAAGACGAAGGACCATTTAAAATCACCAGTCAGGGTAGATGCACATAATATCCGCAGGAGCAGAGCCAATCATATTATTTAGAATTCGAGAGAATATGGTCTTTCCTGACCAAGCCATCCACAAAACCTGCAGGCAAGATCCAGGCAAGATGGACACCTGTAAGAGAGGCAACCAAGAGGCCAAGGGCACCAGTGCATATGGCAACAACAGCCTGGGAGTTTCACAAAAGATGCCTATGTAGGAGAGTGGCAAAAAGAAAAAAAGAAATTAAATCTAGGCTAGAGTTTGCCAGAAGGCGTGGGGAAGTCTTTAATATAAACGGGAAGAAGATTCTTTGGCCTGTTGCAAGTGTAACACTGCCCATCATCCTGAGAACACCATACTTATGTGAAGCATGGTGGTGGCAGCGTCATGCTATGGGAATGCTCGCTAGATAGATGTCGGAATTTATGCAGCTAAGTACAGAGAAATCCTTGAGGAAAATCTGCTGACATCTTCAAGAAATCTGGGACTTGGAGGAAATTCCTTTTCCAACCAGATTATCATCCAAACATACAGCAGAAGCCACACTGGAGTTTCTTTAAAACAAAACTATAGATGTCCTGGAGTGGCTTTTATAGTTTTGCCAGGTTAGGGTTTCCCACAGGCTCGGAAAGTCACCATGCAACCCAGGCGTTCTTACCAATGACTGCAGAATTTTAGCAAGGCAAGATAATTTAGAGATTGCACCCTAACTGCTAAGGTCACTTGCATTCCCACCCTTATGTAGTGGCATTGCGTGGGTGGATTTCCACACATTAGGAGTGACCCTAGAAGTGTGTTAAATGATAGTTAGCACTCCAGAGATGTAGGATGCTGCAGTAGCCAACAGACCTGGATCAGGTTTTTCCGAACCCTTATTACACATTCGGTGAATGGCATCTTTAATCCTCATTAAATACTTTTTAAAATAATTGAGTGACCTGGCTATTGTCCTTGTTTCCAATCTGGGAGTAACTATTTGTTATGCTTTGTTAATGCTGTCATTATAAAGTGAAGATTTCAATCTGCTTTTGTGTCCGGGCTGAGTTGCCTGGGTTGTCAGGGAGATCTATGTAGTAATACTCTACTTTAGTTGTTTTTGCCGCCTAGACTCTGTTCTGGTCTTGGATCTATGAAGGGAAATGTAGTTGCATGTATTGTTGATGTGTGCCCACATTGTGTGTCAACTGACTAAGCAGACAGCTTGGTACTTTCAACACATCAACACCTCTGAAAATATCTGTAGTGATGCAGTCAGTCTCTCCTGCTCTGAGCCATGAGAGACTCACATGCAGGTTATTCTCCTGCTGGGTACGTCTAAGTGCAAAATGCTCTGCTCTGTTCTGGATTAACTAAACTAATTTTTTCAAGTAATTAGACCAAAACATGAGTTCTGTTCTGATTGTCGGGGCTCTTTTACAAACACCATGATTCTACAGTTGTTGGGCAACACAAGAAAACATGTTTAATAAGATGCATTTTTCTTCACAAGGTGACGTTTTGGAAAGAATGGAAGACCTTTTTTGTTTGAGGGAGGATTTGGTTGGCATGATGATCTGTGGGCCATGGGGGATGGTCAGGACACCTATTCAACATCTTGAAAGACAGCACTCTACACTGGGCAGTATCCGCGTCCCTGTCCTGGGGTGTTGGGAATTTATATTAAAACCAGATGAAAACCTACCTGCTTTATAACACCACTTCCAGCAGCATCTCCAATCAAGATTCACCCTGCTTAGTTTCAGGATGCTAGAATTGGTATGCAGGGTGCTATGCTGGTATCAGGGTGCCATTCTCCTTGTACCTGATTGTAATTGGTTAGATTAACTGGAAAGGAATTCCAATATCAAATATGCCTTGCTTATAATCGATTTTAAACAATATTGATTTTAGTGCCCAATACTACTTCCTACTGATTTTATTTGCACTTTCTCTAATTTACATTTGAATGACAATGTGAGACAAATGTATATGACATGACTAGTATAGTGCCAAAGATTGGAAACACTTTCCATTCTGTTAATTCCTCCAAAATTAATGCATGGAGGAATATGAAAAAAGGTAACTGCTGTTATCATTGTGTAAAAAGCTGGCCTATAGAGATATTTTACTTGTGTAAATATAACAAATTTTCGTGAATTTAATGTAATGCCTTTAACTCTTAAAAACCTTACCACCTTACACAGTCTGTTTCCAATTAACATTCAAACCAATTAAATTACCAAAGTGAATGCCTTCATAAAGGTTCTGTTATAGACATCTTGCCTAAACATCTCACTTTGAGATGTATGTATTTAACAATTTATTTATTTATTATATGTATTTTGGTAAATGTTAGTCCAGCTATGGTTATAGCTTTTTCGTAATTTAGAATCTTCCAGCTGGCTTGAAAAAATCAGAAATAGAGGCATTTTTTCACTATTGCACATATTTTAAACTTCTTTTTTAACTAGTTGCAAACATTATGCAGTTTTCAAGAGACTAAAAACATTTCTATCAGGGATTTGAGAGAAATGTTTTTAGTATGCCATCATTTATAACCAATCTGACGATTTTTCAGTACATTGATGTGGTCAAAACTCACTTTCTGTTTCCTTCATTGGAGAGTTCTCCCAGAAATGTAATAAAGCATGATAGACTACAAACAATTCAGGAAAGCAATGCAATCTACTGTAGATGATTTAATATAAGCTTGCAGGTGAAACAAGTGTTGTTACACACAGTGTGCAGCAGTGTGTGACATTAGTATAAGACAGCAAAATACAGTTAATTATTTTATAATGAAATATGAACAATCTCCAAGATCCCTCCCCCTGAGTTCTGCACTGACCATGGGTGTGTCAGTTTATGGCTTATCTGACCACTCTAATTCATTTCCCCTCCATATTATTGAAGGAACTGAACAATGTCAGTTCAGTGTTCAATGTACTCAATTTCCTGCCTAACCTCTGATGACATGCCATCACTGGAATGCCAATGCTCTACAGATGCTCTACCTAAGGTCTTGCCTTTATCACCCTGTCTTCACCTATGAGTAAATCACTCTGTCTTACAATATGGTGTCAGGATGTATAAATTGGAATGTGTCCCTAGTTGATTAGAGTGGCTACTCTTAAAGTCTGTGATGTAGCTGGTTTGTTCATGCCTACAGAAGTATATTCTAAGAATTAATAAATTCCACTAGTATAATATGAGTCACAAGTGTAAGATTACATTTGCTATGAAAAATTATTTAAACCGTAATAAGACTTCAACAGAATCTTCCACAACAAAATTAATGTTAAAAACATGCAAAACTACCATGCTACCATTCACAACCATTTTGAAATGCATCTGGTATATTTTACTCTTCTTGATCCAAATAATAATTTGAGACACAAACTGAGTTACTGAGGCCTAAAAACCCTGTGTGGCAACTTAAGTTCTAAGCCGACCATGTATGGTCCAAAATAGGGATAGGCATGGTGGATGGTGGTTGGGGCCACAGAATTTGCGTAATGGTCATCAGGGGGCCGCAGATTAACTTATAGGTTAAATAATTTATGGGCTGTTTTCACTATGACATGTCTTGTTAAGAGACTTCTCTAATAGGCATCAAGTATTTTATGGCTCAAACATCAGTATACTCTCAGCTACACTCTCAGAAAGACAGATATACAGTGGTATATTTGATACAAGTATTTGATACACTGCTGGTTTTGCAGGTTTTCCTACTTACAAAGCATGTTGAGGTCTGTAATTCTTACCATAGGTACACATCAACTGTGAGAGTAAATCACATTGTATGATTTTTAAATAAATAATTTGCATTTTACTGCATGACATAAGTATTTGATCACCTACCAACCTGTAAGAATTCCGTCTCTCACAGACCTGTTCGTTTTTCTTTAAGAAGCCCTCGTGTTCTCCACACATTACCTGTATAAAAGACACCTGTCCACACACTCATTCAAATAGACTCCAACCTCCCCACAATGGCCAAGACCAGAGAGCTGTGTAAGGACATCAGGGATAAAATTGTAGACCTGCACAAGGCTGGGATTAGCTACAGGACAATAGGCAAGCAGCTTGGTGAGAAGGCAACAACCGTTGGCGCAATTATTAGAAAATGGAAGAAGTTCAAGATGATGGTCAATCTCCTTCGGTCTGGGGCTCCATGCAAGATCTCACCTCATGGGGCATCAATGATCATGAGGAAGGTGAGGGATCAGCCCAGAACTACATGGCAGACCTTGGTCAATGACCTGAAGAGAGCTGGGACCACAGTCTCAAAGAATTAGTAACACATTATGCCGTCATGGATTAAAATCCTCCAGCACACCCAAGGTCCCCCTGCTGAAGCCAGCGCATGTCCAGGCCCACCTGAAGTTTGCCAGTGACCATCTGGATGATCCAGAGGAGGAATGGGAGAAGGTCATGTTGTCTGAAGAGACAAAAATTGAGATTTTTGGTCTAAACTCCACTCGCCGTGTTTGGAGGAAGAAGAAGGATGAGTACAACCCCAAGAACCCCATCCCAACCGTGAAGCATGGAGGTGGAAACATCATTCTTTGGGGATGCTTTTCTGTAAAGGGGAGAGTATGACTGCACCGTATTGAGAGGAGGATGGATGGGGCCATGAATCGCAAGATCTTGGCCAACAACCTCCTTTCCTCAGTAAGAGCATTGAAGATGGGTCGTGGCTGGGTCTTCCAGCATGATAACAACCCGAAAAACACACCCAGGGCAACTAAGGAGTGGCTCCGTAAGAAGCATCTCAAGGTCCTGGAGTGGCCTAGCCAGTCTCCAGACCTGAACCCAATAAAAAATCTTTGGAGGGAGCTGAAAGTCCATATTGCCCTGCGATAGCCCCGAAACCTGAAGGATCTGGAGAAGGTCTGCATGGAGGAGTGAGCCAAAATCCCTGCTGCAGTGTGTGCAAACCTGGTCAAGAACTACAGGAAACATATGATCTCTGTAATTGCAAACAAAAGTTACGTTTTTCTGATTAATTATTTAAAAATCATACCATTTATTTTCTGGATTTTTGTTTTAGATTCCGTCTCTCACAGTTGAAGTGTGCCTATGATAAAAATGACATACCTCTACATGCTTTGTAAGTAGGAAAACCTGCAAAATCAGCAGTGTATGAAATACTTGTTCTCCCCACTGCGTATGTCCAGATTCCCTCCAGCTTTACCCAAAAACACAACCATCTTGCTCATTAAGAATGTGCTTAAGTTAAATGTGGTAACAATTGTTCATTGAAACCCTGAATTATATTACAGATGCAGAAGAACATAGGCACTGCCAGGGAATGGTAAAGATAGAAAATTGGCCAATTTCTATAGTTTTATAGTTATTATTTGACAAGTCCTCTAACAAGTAGGGGTAGCGAAGCTATTTATCTGTGTAAATGTGTCAGTCAGTCCTCTGTTGTGACGGGATGCGATGCGACCTGTGGTTGAACAACTTCTCTTAGGCAGTTTCTCTAGGCCTGGGGCCAGACCTAGAACACAAGCTGGGTTCATAGCTCTGGGCTAGTTGGCTGTCACAAGGCATGGTGTAATTCTGTGCCAGGAGGATGTGAATGCACCAGCCTTTTGAAGACTTTTACCTCTGGACTCATCAGTGCCCACAAGGCAGAGAGGCAGACTTAAAGCTGTAATGGGGCTGCCTTTCCTCCTTAGTTGTATTTTTCGGTGTTTAGAAAATTTTTGAGTATTTTCTAATCCTATAGGTTATTTCATGTTTCACCAGTAACTTCCTCTTCGATATTTAATAAAAATCAGACTGTAATGTATGTATCCCTTTATTTTTAGTGCATATGTGTTGCCATTGCAAGTATTTACAAATCTCAGGTTCTTTATTGACTAAGCTTGAGCAATCGGTCTGAATGTCTTAATTTTACTAAGCTGTCATGAAAATGACATGACGTTGATCATCATTTCCAAGTCGTTAATTACAGGATCTGGAGTTCTATGATTTAAGGTTTGAGTTGGAAAAAATGGATGGGCATTAACGAAAGGGATGTTTTGTGTGAAATGCATTGTAAAACGCCCCATAGACTTTTAAATGGTCAGTGTAATATTACCATGCCTTTAACAGACAAGGTTTTCTTAGGATGCTCTGATCGACATGGTAATCACACACTATGAAGTGCTGCTGTTAAAAGCCCTATTAATTCTTCATAGGACTGATGGATTTAGGACATCATTAGCTGTTGTGAAGAGATGGGCGGTCTCTGAATATGACAATTTTTATCAGAGCATGTTATGCGCAGGAAGCTCATTACATCAATACCCAGTAGTGCACAAAAACACACAATCTCAGTCCCTAGTAACTACCCCACAGAATCACCTAAGCTGCTTTTCCAGTTACTGTCGTTACTGTCGGTTATGGGTCATTCCTAACAAGCGGTGCAATTTCTGTCTTTTTTTGACCACTTTTTTGGTGAATCTGGTAAATGTTTTATTCATCAGCTTGTATGAGATATATAAAACATAAAATAACAAAAAGAATTTAGTTAAAAAAATCCCATTAATATTCTATTGTTTATGCTGTGTATGCATTATGATAACATGTTGTTAACCCTTATAAGGAATAATAATATGCATTGTGCTGGTTCTGAAAATAACACACATTTTATCCAATATTTACCGTTTAATACTTTTTTTGAAGAAGAAAAGAGTATGCTTGAATAGAGGACACATTTTGTCTTTGAAGATGTAAATTAATTTCAATACTTATGGATGTAAATGCCAAAGTTTGACTAATATGTTTTTCTGAAAAAAAAATCTTAATGCATATAAGACTTTTTTTGCAAACCATTTGAGGTCCAAAGGCACAAGATTGTAGGAAGGATCCTTCCAGCGACAGATGTGTACAGTAGGTGTTTTGTAGTCATCTGTTTGTTTGCACTTTAATGTCTTATGGTGTTCTGATTAAGAAAGAAACACTTGTATCTCTTCATCATATTCATTGGCATGATGCCCACTAATGGATTGTGTTTGGCAGAGAAGGTTTTGATTTATTCTCTCATTTCAGCTTCCTCTTTTCACAGACCTTGCTTCAGCTAAGGCCTTGATTTGTATGGAGATTGTCAAAGTATGCCAATAGGGCTCCACAAAGTGTAATTGGTTGTTGGCAGTATTTCCTGGCCAAGGGCTTTCTGAAAGCACAGATAATGTCCTTGCATAATCGAGCGCAATCAGCACAGATTCAGTCAGATTCATGGCCTCCTCTCTTGAGTCTAGTTTTTCAGTTTTTCTAAGAAAATGTGATGGTTTGCTTTTATATTTACTTACCTAGAATTGTATAGCCACAATCATTTTGTCATTTTCTTGTTTTATGGGATAGATCAGTTTAACTGTAATAAATCCGAATTATCATATTGCATATTATGTGGCCTTGATGCAGAGAACGTAGGAATGAGTTTGCATTCATGAGATTCTGTACACACGCCATATGCATATCTAACCATGTGTTCAAGTGGATTATGTTGAGCATCTTTTCACACTGCAATGACTGTTGTGGTGCATTAAGTCACAGGTCTGCAGAAGTCTACTCTTTGGACCTAGCCTATCTTGGTATTCATTGCATTTCCAGTTATGGAGATTAATGTGTATCAAAGCATATCTGGTAATACTACCCTGGCTACCAAGATTTTTCCAGTACAAATTCTTAACTTCTGACAAAAAAATTGACGTAATCTTTTAAGTATCTCAGAGGTTTTTGTGATAAGAATTATCCAAGCCTTTAAGTATCTAATATTCTCCAATGTTTTACATTTTACCTACTTGGAAAATATAGAAATATTATGTCCTCCCATTTCTTTTTCCTTCATGATTTCACATCGATAGGTAGATATCACTTGACACTCGGTCAGAAAGTAAGAGGGACTGATCAATGGGTAACGTGTGGAAAGACTTATAGGGAAGAAGCTTGTTTTAAATTCCAGATATCCGATACATTTTATTTTATCTCCACAAACAATCTCCACTATTGGTGGTTTGGGGGCTGGCAATCTTAATTGTGATCATTGGTCGGTGAAAACCCCATTAAAATGAAACATATCCTGCCAAGCCATTCTGCTTCTTATCACAACCAGACAATTATTGCCAGTCTTTAAACGCTTGGAGGGGAGCGCATGCTCTAGCCAATGATCTCAATTGAGCTTGCTGATGGCCCACCCACCACCAGGTGTCAGTAGAGCACAGTGTAGCAGGGCAGCCCTGTCCCTTATCCCGGTCCTTCATTCAATATTTTGCTCAGGCAATTTGCATCACCCTCTATGTGAAACCCAGGCACTGTTGGTGATGCCACAGTCAACATGAAAATTCCAGAGAATATTGAAGCAGTTCTACTCTGGGGGCAGTAAGTTAGATCACTGCAGCTTTCATAGTGGCACGCACAATATTAAGTGTGAGATCTACACAGGATGACAGCACATTCTGTAGATTTGGTGGCAATATGAAATTTCAAAATGGACTCACGATCCAGTTCTCTCACTGCATTTGCCTCCTTACCATCACATCTGCATTCAGAAAATGCTTTTTTGTCAGTGCTGCTTCTCACCCTTCATTCTAAATGGAGCTCACCTCTCGGCTAGTGGAATCCCCTGTGGCCTCATGTCTATCCAATACACAGTATGCCCTGCATCTATATACAACACATTGTGACCAAGTCAACACAGTAGACGGTGGGTTTACGTCACCTGATCTCTAAATGTCAGTATACGGACAAAATATGATTCACATCTTAACGGGACATGTCAAAAAATGGAGCGTGTACTTAAAGACAATATTGCACTTCACTCTGGAAAAACAGCTGAGACACAGATACCCCAATTCTAGACCAAGCAAAACACCTTTGCCTGTTTCATGGAAAGACAATACAAGCCTCCGGCAACAGCCCACGCTGCTAATGTGCAGAGTGTGTTTATGTCCTCTGTGGACAACGTGAGTAGAACTTCCGAGAGTATTAACCATCCCAAGGCTGCTGTATTTCCTGTTTGTGTTTACGGTCATACTCAATGTAGGATGACCCGACCTTCCTTAAGATGTCCAATATTGTATCAGTACCTAAACATGCCAAGATGTCCATTCTCAACTCAAGTGAGCTCAGTAGCACTCACTTTGTTCATCAGGAATGACTTTGAGAGGCTGGTCAAGGACCACATCACCTCGATCATGTCTGCCACACTGGACCTATTATCGTTTCCCTCCAGACACAGAGACACCATTGTAACCCCACCACCCAACGCCACCTGGATAAGAGGAACATGCGTGTGAAATTTATTACAGCTCCTCCTTCCATAGCGTAGTGCCTGAAAGCTTGTCAGGTTGCTGGGAGACCTGGAGTTTGACTTTCTAATGGGGAAAACCCCAGCTGGATTGTAGACAAAAGCACATTTACCTCACTGACCTACAACATAGGCACCCTGAACACAGAGACCACCAAGGTTATGTGCTTAGCCCACTCCTGTACTTCCTGTTCACCCAATGAATGTGCGGGCACGAACAACTCAATGTCCATGAAGAATGCTGACTACCTGGGACTGGTTGGCCTGACTACCTACAACTAATAGGTCTAATGTCAATGGGGAGGAGGTTAGAATCCAGGCGCTATGGTGTCAGCTATACAAATTTAGATACTCTTAGTGACTCCTCACCTCTACAGATGTTAAATTAAGATTATACTCAGGTTTAATCACTGCCTGGTACTGTATGGCAATTGCACTGGTCACATATACTATGTACCCAATTATCATATATGGTTCTTTGGAGGGTGATGAGGTCAGCCCCGCGCTCTATAACATGCATGCTGCCTACACTCCAGGACATTTACGCCACACGATGAAGCAGAAAATACACTGTAAAATGAGCTGCTTATCTGCTCTGCACTCTGATCTGCCAAGTCATACACACTTTGGCACTCCAGCTCATTCACACGCACTCACCCTCCACACACCGAATCACACACTTTCCATGGACACTGTCACTCTTATTGTACTCATACTCAGGCAATGGCAAACACACATTCAGTCCACGGTGCTGTCTCATGTCATGCCGGTCACTTCTCATTCATTTACCTTCTGTTTATTTCATTTATTATAATTTTATTTGTAACTGGCATGGAATTTGTACTCATAGATCTTCTTGTTTTTATACTGGAGTTACTTAATTCAACCATCTGCATTGTTTTAGCGCCTGGTGTATGCGACCAGTGAAATGTTGAACAGTCCCTAATGGTTCCTAATGTATTTGGAGCCCCATTGTATAGTAAGTTGATAATGTCGAAACACTAACCAGTGTATTTGTTCTTCTATCCTTGCTTCTCCTCATGCATTGCACACTCTCAAATTCAAATGTGTCTTTTAATGCACCTTTTAACTAAGCGCTAAGACTCAATAATAATAACTAAGAAGTCTACCATTTCTAAGATCATAATTACATATGTTTAATCTGTAGATATTTGGGAATGTTTTGCCTCTGATTATAATTGTTGCCTCTGATTATATACAGATACAAACACTGTTCTGTGCTCAGACAATAAAAATAGAGGTACTCCCTTCAAATGAGATGAATTCATACATTCAGAATGTATGTTCCTAAATGTATAAAGAAACACAGATACATTATTTTCCATGATGTATTACTCCAGCTGTGTGGGAGAGATAGGCATAAGCTATTCTGTGAGTGATGTTAAATCCTTTGTTTTTCTTTCCGGTTAAAACCCCTTTTTGGCCTGCATTCAATCTCCAATATATTAAGTTGCATAAAACCATGCCATGCGTGGCAAATCAGAGGGATATTCTAAGCATTTTCTGATGATGCAACAGGACAAGATCAGTGTAATCCAAGAAAATGTAATATTTTTGGTTAACTTATCTCTAAATGTGAGAATTTTTGTGGAATAAAATGGGCACTCAATTTAAAAATGACTGTTCTATTTATCTAGCTGCTCTGGTTTGCTCATGTCATTTTCTTGTAATCATTATTAAGTGGCATTATTACGGTAATATTCCCTCACCCCAATAACATTGTCACAGAAGTGGACTTGTTAACTAGCTAAAAGACATCAGATGTCCTACGCAAAATACTTCTTTGTGGCAACTATTATAGCTCACTAAAGGGAAGGTTGACATTTTTGGTACAAATAATTTTTAGATTTTTCACTGTATGGTAGTATTGATTGTACCGGAGCATAATTGTATACATGGAGGTACTATGCCGAGGCAAATGCAGAAGTTAGACACCCAAACATTCAAGGAAAATAACACCAAAGTTAGGTCGAACTAGCGCAAGTGCAATGCCATTTGGGTTTGCTCTTTCCCCACAATTGCAGTTTGATAGAACTTGTGAAATAATTATTGTCTATATGAAATGTTTTGTTCATTCACATTTAACATATAACATTGATGAACCCCAATTGATTGTGGTACATGCCACAAGCATTTTCTGGCATTAAGGTTCATCACGCAATTTCCTTTACCAACATCTACTAAAATGGCTAATTTCAGTGGGCCTCTAGGAAAATGCATTTAATATGATTAGTTAATTCTTTGCTCCCTAAACAGATACATATACAGCACATTTTCAGACCTTCATGGTTAATACGCATCCCATGCTGACGGTTAACTGCTAGCTCGGTGCTTTCAAGCAAACCATCGGTATGTGAGATCTGTAAGGACAGACGCACTGAACCATGAGGTGAGATTTTTTTCGGTGCTGTATCTTTAAGTTTATCTTATAATTTTGTGATACTACCTTGTTATAATGAGATACTATGTTGAAATAATGGGAAACTTAGATAACTATCTCATTATAACGAGATAAACTTAGAGATGCAGCAGCAAAAAAAGTTTTATTTTTCTTTCCAGATAAACAAATTCTCTAATTCATTGATATGCAATGCACTTCATCATTTGTATTTTTAGAAAGCATTTGAAAAGGGCCTGCCATAAGTGACCGTTAGGACTTGTCTGATTCTCTGCCTTTAAAAGATCCACAAATTATTCTTACATTGTCTTATGTGATTTGTTTTTAATTCAAGCCTGAATGAGAAGAGTTAAGCTGCCGTGTTATATATTACATGACAGTGAAACTGTACTCCGGAATCTTACATGCACACCATCTTGCCCCTGGAGGATGTAGCCACCAGGTTACTTTGACTATTTATTATCCAGAACATTATTTGTTACTTATTCAACACTGTCTGGCATGAACTCTGTAATCTAAAAATTAAAAAATTTCCTTAAAGGTGCAGCACCAAAAAAAATAAACACCTTATGGTTCAGGTAGAACCGTAAGGTTGTCAGGCATCTGTAGACAAGAGACAAGGAGGGAGAAAAATATTATATTTCACTAGCTAAAGTGAAATATAATTTTACTTTTATCTTGCTTTGTTCTGACTTTGCTTTGCTCCATTATTAGATGAATGTCAGAACATTAGACCACTCACGTTAGTCAACTTTCGTACGAACATTAATTAAACAACCCTGGCTGCACACTGCTTACACCCATTCAAGTTCATGCCTTATCTTGCCATGGACCAAGGAACATAAGTTCAACAAATATATATCCCAGCTAGTGTATGCGTAGCTTTAAGATATTTTCTTGAAAGTTCAGCATTTTTCAAACGCTGTTCCATGGCAGAATGCCTGCTGGCATATCCTTCATGAAAATACACATGTGGACACTTGACCTGCTGGTAATAGCAATGCCAAACTTCTAGGACTAAATTGGGCCAGGGCCTGATTGGCCTTAGCCTCACCAGCTGTGGTCCAAGTGAGACCCAGGCAGGGATGAGTCCGGCACCTTTGGTCAGGCAAATTCCTGTAACAGAATCTGATTAATATGTAATAAGCTAATCAACGGATATTATGCTGCAGCATTACTGACAATACAAATGGCTCTATCCTTTCTCAATATTGTGTAGTAGTAACATAGTTGTGGGTACAGTTTATCCTAAATCACAAGTGAAAAGACAGCACAAGCTGTAACTGTTAAACATTTTGTTGCATTTTATTTTAATTAAAGTTAGCTTAATATGTTGAAATACAATTGCATTAAGAAATTAGGTCAGTGGTTAACATTATTGCATTAAAATGGACAAATTCACTTGGCATTGGGCAGTAGGCCATGTCTCCAAATGTTGTGGATCACAAGATCACTAATGCCAACGTAGAGACAGATGTACACATAAGCATTAGTAGACACTACCGTAATTAGTTGGACTAACAACAGTCTAGTTACTGAATGCCAATACCTTCATGTATTTGTAAAAGATGCTCTGTCCATTGAATAATTGACAGGTTCACTGTGCTTAATTGTTTGGATTCTGGAATTTTAGTGATCAATGTAGTGCACAGCTTGGTAGCCAGCCACAGCAAATTTTCAATTTCATAAAAACGTTGTGACTGGTTGTGTTTTTATGAGACATCTGCAGGCTACTAGGCCCACAAAGACCATGAACTTGGCTCCGGAAGGTCATTTTTATTCATCTGTTTGTTTTTAATGGTTTGCGTATTTACATTTCACTTGAATGTATGGTTAGGTCATAGCAAGTTGCATACTGTATATTGACCGAACACTGAATTTTGCTAAAAGACTGAAATGCAGCAAAAAAAACGTGGGAGTAGCTTGAGTCATGACTGCATGCAACACATATTTTTGTAACACAGAGACCGTAGAAGAGCTTCATTCATCCAGCCATCAGACTGCTTCCTGTAGTGTGATGGCCTGCCCACCTGGTACTGTGCCCTGCTTACATACACACACACACACACACACACACACACACACACATAGCTCATACACCTCACACATTTGCTGACTTCTGTACTCACATACACACATACGCCCCTAGTCATGCACACAAACACACCCACACAGTTTGTATTTTGGTTTTTATCTATTAATATATGCCACTTTCTCTACAAAGTACATTTACTGTATTTACCACTGCACACTTCTCACACTGCTGGACATAGGCTTATCAGCATACATAACATTTATTGTCTACCTTGTATTGATAATGTGCAAAGAATTGTCCTATTTGTTTTTACATTTTCTGTTAATATTTTTTTCTGTTTTTACTGCAATATTTGAAACTAGAAAGTCAATATTTTTTTATACACTGCTCTGTTACATCTGCCTTGCTGTGTATGTGACCAATAAATCTTAGTTTGATACTGGATTTTGAAAACTATGGATGTGGTTGTTTTTTCCTTCTTTGTTCCTTGGGTCTTTGTTTTGCTGTGAAACGTTGAAAGCAAATGAAAGTGCTTGTCAATGATCAAAGGGAGAAATCCTACAGAGGCTTTGTCAGAAACAGATTGAGATTTGCTCTCATTTAATTACATAATGCTTTAATTGTTCTGAATTTCTCAGACGTCGGTAAAAGGGGGTTGCTTTTTTCTGTTAGGACAAAACATACAGAGAAGGAGTGCAAATGTATTAAATGAGCATGGTAGTATTTTTGGTATTGTTTTCCATAAGATGTTTTTTCTCTAAACTACACTACATTTTGAATGGCAAGTTGACAGATTGTGTGATCAGCTGATTTATTGAGGAATAAATTACATGACTCCTGTCTAGCTCATATCAGACACACATCATGTGGGCTCATTTGGTATTTAGTATTTATTAGAATCCATATTAGCTACTGACAATTTAGCAGCTACTCTTCCTGGGTTCCAGACACAATATTTTAACGACATGAGATTATAGTCACTCATATGAAAATCTGATTGATGCATCACAATTTGCAAGGAATGTGCCCTCTTGGAGAAATTGAATTTGACAGTTGCTATTGTATTACCCTATCTGTGTCAGGTTTCTACCCATGGAGGAGGTGTATGTCTGCTACTCTAGGTAATCATGAAACTCTTAGTTTTAGCAAATGACAGATTTCTAATATATATACATTACCATTAAAAAGGTTGGGGTCATTTAAAATTGTCCTTGTTTTTGAAAGAAAAGCTAATTTCTTGTCCATTAAAATAACATCAAATTTATCAGAAATTCAGTGTAGGCATGGTTATTGTTGTAAATGACTATTGTAGCAGGAAATGGCTGATTATCAATGGATGATAAGCATATGTGTATAGAGGCCCATCAGTCCTGTGTTCCAATGGCACATTGTGTTTGCCAAACCAGGTTTATCATTTTAATATTGACTAACTGATCATTAGAAAACACTTTTGCGATTATTTTAGAACTGTTGAAATCTGTAGTGCTGATTTAAGAAGCAATAATACTTCTTGAGACAAGTTCAGTATCTTCAGCATCAGCTTTTGTGGGTTTGATTTCAGTTTCAAAATGGCCAGAAACAAATAACTTTCTTCTGAAAGTCATCAGTCTATACTATACTCTTAGAAATGAAGGCAAGAAATTGTCAAGAAACTGAGGATCTTGTACAACTCCCTTTACAGAAAAGCACAAACTGGTTCTAACCAGAATTGGGAGAGGAATGGGATGCACTGGTGCACAACTGAGCAAGAGGACAAACACATTACAGTATCAAGTTTGAGATACAGACACCTCACAAAGCACCCGTCTCAATGTCAACAGTGAAGAAGCGACTCTGTCTAGAAGGGATGCTGGCCTTCTAGACCGAGTTGCAAAGAAACTGCCATATCTCACACTGGCCAATAAAAAAAAGATTAATATGGGCAAAATTACACAGATACTGGACAGATGAAGAACTCCAGCATCTGGAGAACAGCCTAGAAGCCCAGGATCTCAGAGTCTTTATTTCTGGCCATTTTGAGCCTGTAATCAAACCCATAATTCCTGATGCTCCAGATACACACCTAATCAAAAGAAGGCCAGTTTTATTGCTTATTTAGTCAGAATAACAGTTTAATCAGATCAACAGTTTTCAGATGTGATAAAATCATTGCTAAAGGGTTTTCTAATAATCACAACAGGGTTTTCTTCCTTTTAACTCAGATTAGCGAACGCATTGTGCCGTTGGAACAGGAGTGATGGTTGCTGATAAAGGGCCTCTGTGTCATGTCCTGGCTATGCCCCTAGCCATCTTTGCGCTGGCTGGGGCCATAGTCAGGACATGACCAAAAGAGGTGACTCTAGCCACCTCTATGTGTTTTGGTCTCCCCAATTGGAGGCAGGTGTTCGTTATTGCCTCCAATTGGGGAACCTATTTATGTTGAGTGTTTTACCACAGTGGTGTGGTTTATTTTGGT
>JACXGJ010011765.1:0-19160 GCA_016801105.1 Esox niger | reverse complement strand
TGTGTGTGTGTGTGTGTGTGTGTGTGTGTGTGTGTGTGTGTGTGTGTGTGTGTGTGTGTGTGTGTGTGTGTGTGTGTGTGTGTGTGTGTGTGTGTGTGTGTGTGTGTGTGTGTGTGTGTGTGCATACACGTCAATGTCAGGGGGAATGTTGCTGAGCAGAGTTTTCCCAGTTTCTTCTCCCTGGGATAATTTTATGTAGAGCTGAGATGCTCCAGCTATGTTTCTGAGAGAGATTCCACTGAAAAATGAATGTGAAATAATGCTGAGAGCTGCTAAAAAATAATGGAGTGGAAGGGGGCTCACCTCCAGGCATGAGCCCCCCCTCCAGAAACAACTACACTTCCTGGTTTCCACTAATTCTGCTCAACTAAACATTTTGTATCTGTCTCTGAATGCTGTTTCGGTCATTACAGCTTAATTGTGCCACACAATTAGAGGGTTTTTATCTTTTCCCTGACAGAAAACAACAGGGTAAATAGATTACAATGGATGATATATTATACAATGACATACTCTGGGTTTTCTGTCCTTTTGTTTGCAGGGACAGTTGAAACGTCTTTAATGTGTGCCTCTGTTGTTTCATGTTATTTTTTTGGCATGGTGGCAAAGATTTGGCCCGGTCGCTGTGCCACAGTTATAACGAATTCAGCGGAGCCCTGGCTGTGTGTTTTCATTGACCTTGCCCGCGTGTGTGTCTGACCAGTGAGTTCATTCATTAGTCGCTGTCGGAGGGGTGGGGTCAACACTGGGGCGGATCACCTTCCAACACAGTGAGGGGTTTGATTGGTCCATACCGAGAGGAGGTTCTCACTGTGAATGGAGACCTGCATCAATTCATTAAAGGACATGGTTAGGTTGAAAAGATCAGGCCCAGAATGTGTGGATATTTCAGCAGGAGACATTCTCCACACACTGTAAAGGAGGGTGAACAGGTTATTTGTTGGATGCTTGGTTATAGTTCTGCTTGGCACTTTTGGTCTTCCTCTCTGGCGCCTTGTTTCTTAATTTCCTGTGTCTGTTTGTTCTGTATTAGGACATATTTGTTGCAGTCAGTATTTTGTATCGTGAGCTGCATTGTCAGGAAGTGACAGGAAGTTAAAGCCTAGGTAGCTTTAGGTGCCCTAATGGCGTGGACACATCTAGGTGCTTAGTTTACGCTCAAACACGACTAGCAACTAGCATCTTGTTTCCGACCAGCGATTATCACGTTCACATTGCCTACTTCTCAGCCAGGAACTCTGTGTGCGATCAGTTTTGCACACACACGAGAAATAAACCTTTTCTAACAGTGACACTTACTAGCGATTTCTTCTCCCGTTTCCTGGTTGGCTCAGAGCTGCTGTCTCGCGATTGAACAAGAACAAAACACAAAGGGTTTGATTAGCTGCGGATGGTCATCAACACACAGCGTGAGGTGAGTTAGCCGTCAGGTAAGACGAGTGCCGAGTGGTCGCCAGGTGCCCAGTCTCTGCTGTGGGTCACAGCCCTTAAGGCCACCGTGTCCTGGCATCTGGAACTTATTTTGGGACACCAATATTTTTATCTTCTCTTTCTCTCGGTGTCGGTCTCTTTGTCATTTCTCAGTGTTTATTGTCTTGAAGGAAGTCTCTCTTGTCTGTTCGCATGGATGCACAGGAACAGTGTGACAGAAATAGTGAAGTGACTAATGAAGTTAGAGACATGATGCTGAGCGGATCGTGTTGCTGAAAGTCGCATTTGAGAAGGAAATAACTTTTGAAAATCGTCGGTATTGGCAGCTAAGCGTTTTGATTACATCATATGGAAGCCACAATTCCCAGGCCTAAAAATAACACAAGTTCCTTCTTTGGATGCTCCCTGCCATACCGTAACAACTTGAGTGTGAACCGAGACTATGTACTGTTGCTGGATGCGCAGCAGAAGGATTTTTTTGTTGTGCCTGTTCCTTCGAGTGTCCTTGCATCTCTTAAAATATGTGACCAGTGCCGGCTTTGCACAATGATGACAGCCGAAAAACAACGACGCCAAGGCTTATGGAGAAAATTAGACAGCAAGACCGGCAGAACGCAGGGCTGTTCACAAGCAGCAAAGATAACGCTGAGGCTTACAAATATTTTTTTGAGCACAAGATAGGAAGCCCGAGAGAGGATCTGTGAAATGCCTCAAAACCAGACATGGGGGGAGAGTGGGACATATTGTCTATTTATGGAGAAACACAGACAGCTTTTTAAAAAGTTTCAGCTTGAACTGGGTTTTGTAACCAACCATAGCGTAGATTGAGCTGAGATCAGCAGAGAGGGAGAAATATGACGTGGTCGTTTATAGCCATTTTCTAATGCCTGCTTAATGGAAGAAGAGCGTGATGAAAGAGGCTGAGTAAGGGGTGGGAAATGGAAATATGAATGGGAAGAGGAGCGCGGTAAGAAAAGGGAAGCATCAGAGGTCACTGAAGTGAATTGCAGTAAGGGAAATGGGGAGAAAAATTTGAATGAAAAGCAGTCAGGCATTGAAGAGCTAAAATGAATTGCCGGTTTCTCCCGGGTGGCACAATTGAAAGGAGCAAAATGGTGCAACTGTAATCCGCAGGGCTCCAGAGCATAGCAGAACTGACAGGCACTTTGAGCTTGTACAGTACTCTGACTGGTGCTGTAGAAGTTGTGCTTTATTAGGTCAGTTCTGTTTCGGTTTTGATTATTGAAAAGTTATGGCAATTTTTTTCTTAATCTTTTTTTCAACCATTAATAGATTAATAACATTAAGTGATTTCTTGGGTTTGTGTTTATTGTGATTTCAGTTTTGCTTACTATGCATATTTGCCTTTTTGTTTTCTTCAAGATATCCTGCTAGATATTCAGAGGAACCCTAACCTTAATTATTATAGAGATGCAGCGATAGATAACTGACCTGTCGGCCAATCGTGACAGAGTATGATGTGACTGAGTCAAGCCAATGAGGTTAGAGGAGTGTAAGATTGTTGGCTGATTGTGTTCATGCATCAACACCATATTATCCACATTGGTTGGACTGTGTGCTCAAATGAAAGCAACATGCTTTCTGCTTTGGAAAACCACACTTAAAGGTGCCTTCTTTTCAGACAGAAGGAAATCCAGTAAAGAGCTCGCTCCGCATCAGGCAGAGGTATCAATACGCTGAGACTGTGAGATGTCTTACGAGAAACACCTTATAAGGTGTTTTGCTGCTAACACGCTTGTTTGCAAGCACCTAGGAGAGGAGATTAAAGCGTCAGGACCGTAAAGCATAGAGCAACAGCCAGTTGGGGAATGATTAGTCTAAATCTGATATCTGGTTCACAAAGAAACCAGTTGTCCAGAAGTTCTGTCTGTCTTTAGCTCTGTGAAGCCCGGTAACGAATCTGTCATTTTCTGGTTGTGTTTCACCCCAGGGATCTGGTCAAAATCAATGGAATTATGAATACTGAGAAACATGAACAGATTTTAATTAATCTTGCTCTTCTGTACCTTCAAGAAAACGACCAACTGAAAACGCTATTGTTAGCAGCACTATAATGACCCAGAAACACTAAACCGAAAGTCTGCAGACAGGAACCTGTCACAGTTATAGACTGTCTGCCTCAGAGCCCGGACCTCCACAATAACAGTAAGCAGAAATGGGGAGCAACCAAAGTCAAATGAAGAGCTATGGCAAATCCAGCAAAAAGCTTGACAAAATGAACATGACATTACAGTCTACCAAAATAATTGTTTACGTTTTGCATTTGCCAAAGCCAAATCAATACAAAATAATTTTTAAAACAAGAGGTATTTTAACTTTTCATTTTATTAATGCTTCTTTATGTACTTTGATCTTATTGTGTTTTTTAAACACACACTTGCTACTTATGTAAATTGCTTTCATTTGAATTTTTCAGAGTGCTGTAAGACGATAGAGAGTGTCTTCTGGGCAGACACTTGGTGTTTAAAATATTAGAGTCTAGGTTTGCTTACTCCAGTGTCTTTATCACAGCTTTTATTTGAACAGATCAGCAGAACGTTGTGCAGTAGTTTCCATCTGGTCTGACTGACCATAAACACACATGAAATGGAGCAGCCATTAGCTAACACAACTCACGTTGACTCTTTGGCTCCACATTGAATCTAATCAGCCGCTTTTACCATAAAGTAAAAGCCAGTAGAAAGAGTTAGATGATATGTGAGGTGGACAAACGGCCACAGAGCCTATTCAGACTCTATCAATTGTTGTGAATGCTATTTTGTTTAAATACCATATACCACAACTATGTCATGTTAAGCCAAGTGACAAAGCGTCACACCACAGGACAAAGCGTCACACCACAGGACAAAGCGTCACACCACAGGACAAAGCGTCACATCACAGGACTCCCTACTGACAGGAAAGGGGGTCCAACTAAGACTTTTTAGTGTTAAATCTGTATTGACTTAACATTCTCGGTAAAGTCAAACTAGGACACTGCTCCTTTACTGTGTTTATACTACTAAATGTTTGCAGATGATCCTAACAAAAAAGTATCTTCTTAGCTTTAAGAAAAATTAAGTAATAAGTACTTTAGGTTTTTAACACATTGGAGTGAAAAACATTGTGGCACTGAACAACCAAGAAACTGCAGAGATGCCCTTCCTGTGGTCCAATGCTTGTCCAACTTCCTTCCTGCTTCAGCCATTTCACCCCTGTCCGACCCGGTCTTACCTTGGTCAAAGTGAAGGCACTAGTTTATTTTTCAGGAATGTGTCTTCTGTTGTAGCCACATACATCTCATGGCACCTCCTGTTCTCTTTCGTTCTGCCTCTCCATTTCTCTCTTTCGCTCTGCCTCTCCATTCCTCCTTCTTTCGCTCTGCCTCTCCATTCCTCCTTTCGCTCTGCCTTTCCATTTCTCCCTCTATCGTTCTGCCTCTCCATTTCTCCCTCTATCGCTCTGCCTCTCCATGTCTCCCTCTATCGTTCTGCCTCTCCATTCCTCCTTCTTTCGCTCTGCCTCTCAATTCCTCCCTCTTTCGCTCTGCCTCTCCATTCCTCCCTCTTTCGCTCTGCCTCTCCATTCCTCCCTCTTTCGCTCTGCCTCTCCATTCCTCCCTCTTTCGCTCTGCCTCTCCATTCCTCCCTCTGTCAGTTTTCTTGTATCTCCCACTATCTCAGTATGGTAATAGGAACATCATAGTTACTGTTATTGTTTCTTTGTCATGGTAAACTAACTTTCATGGCAGGAGGCATATATTTGGGTGTTATGGCATCTCTCACACACACACACACACACACACACACACACACACAACACATGTTGAAGGACACATAGCAGAGAAGAGCCAGCTAGTCTTCTCCCATTCTAACAGGGGATCCTGTATCCCATTGCCATGAGGAGTACCAAGCGCACTATCTAGTGAAGTGTGCCATTTGTTGTCCACTTCGTAAACTTTCCCTAAGGAAAAACCTCCTGTCAGGTTTAATGAAGGAAACAGTGAAAGAGAAGGAAGGAATGAAGGAACAGAGAGAAATAGAAAGGAAAAATAAGAGAGAAGAAGAATGAATGTAAGGAGATGAAGACGGAAAGGAAAAAGCTATGCTCTAGGTAAATATAAAGCCATGAAATAGAACATGTAGTGTATTTCAGATATGCCTGGAAGGTGTGTGAATTTGGCACACCCCACCAATATCACTGTATGTGTTTGTTCAAGTTCTAGTTAGAATAGCGTCATGACAAAGGAGGATACAGTAGGAGCTACTTTAGTAGTGTTGTAGAGACGGAACTACTGTAGGTTACTGTATAACAGGAGGGGGGAGGGGGAGAGCAAATAGAGGAGACCTAGGCAGACACAGGTAGACATAGGTGGGGGAGGGAGGGAGGGTGACCGACTGGCTGAGGGATTAGAGTGCCTCTCTTAGAGACGGAAATCACATCACATAGAAATATTGACAGTGAGAGCACAAGGAAAAATGGCAGATCTAACGCCAGGAATACTAACGATAAGAAGAGTGAAAATGCACAGGTGAACAGATTGTTACTGAGTGACGCTAAGGACCTGAGGATGGATGATTGATTTCAAAACATTTTATGAGACATTTAAAACTGTTTTTTTTACATTTATTAAATTAGTCCAATAAATGTGGATATAGCCACTCACTTGAGAGTTGACAAGATGGCTGTTTACATGCTTGATTGACAGACCGGTTTAGGGCGTAAATTACAAAGTTTCATGCATTATATTGTATTAAGGGTATTAGTGTCTTACTTTACTCAATCTCTGAATTAGTAGCAGCAGAAGAACTCGGAACCGCTAAGCGCTAGCTAGTTGAAAGGAAGCCCTAGGTTTACCTCATGTTTAAAGGGATAGTTCATCCAAATTTCATATTTTTCTTAAAGTCCACTTACCAAACAATATTCATGAATACACATCGTATAGCAGTACAGTGCAGTACAGCGTTGCGATAGGGGTACAAACCGTTTCCGTACATGAATTTGTATGATGCTAATAATGCTACTCAGAGACTGGCACAGATCTGAATAATGGATTGTTTCAGAAAAATTAATGTGTATTCAGGAATATCATTTGTTAAGTGGACTTTTTGAATTTCTGATGAACTATCCCTTGTCCGCTAGCTGAACCGAAAATACCAGGTAAATATCAGAGTTAATTTTAGCTTGTTAGTTGACATTCTCATGTGGGCACAGATGTACAGGAATGAAGGATGCGGCGTTTGCCTTCTTATTGTTTATAAATCCAATGTGAAACTTGGTAACAAATAATTTTGTTCCCAAGTTCCCATCCTTTTGAAATAACATTTAATTCCCGGAACTCTAGCGATCCCTGACGTAACTGGTTTACCACATGCAGGCTCTATTTCCCAGTCTCTCCCTAAGACCATAAAGGTGAATCATGGTGTGTTGCAGTGCTGTTCATATTTTCCCCAGCAGAGATTGGAAGAATAGGCGGACGGTTGGGCGGGAAGAATGGATGGAGAGAGGGATGGAAGAAGAGGGAGTGAGGGTAAAAATGAAGGCAGGGAGAGCAAACGAAAGGAGGTACTGTAGAGATGACGGCTGGTCTCCAGAGATCTGCTAGAGGCTGTTGTGCTGTCTCTGGCTTTGCAAATAGACTGACAGCCAGGAAGCTCTACGGCCCACTTTTCAGTGGGTTTCAGAGAGAACAGAAGGCAGCCTGACAGCTGTGGTGAGGTGGGGAACATTTTTACATTCACATTTTAGTCATTTAGCGGATGCCTTTATTGAGAGTTACTTACAGTTATGGGTGTATATTTTTTCCTACTTTTTGTATTGGTCCCCCATGGGAATCAAACCGACGACCACACAGGGAAGTAGAACTGATCTACCGGATGTAGACCGGGAAACAAAGATGGAAAGGTGGGCCGATAGCCAAGACGTCAGAGAGGAACTCTGGCAACCAGAGGGTCATCAGACATTAGTGAGCTTCCATGTTGGATAGGTAACAAACGTTTAATTAACCTTTGGCAACTCTTCTTTTTAGGCCGAGTCTTTAGTGAATGACTGGTGTATTTTGATGGGGAAATCCATGCTGATGTGTGGTGTTACATGTTGGGTATGTTTTTTTTATTGTGTTGAGGTTACTGATGTACTGGAATGGACCTTGTGAGGAGGCCTGTTTCATTAAGGAATATTTCAGCGGTTATTCTCAAGTTGTTTTCCTCCAATCTTTGTACTGATCTTCCTTTAACGACTTGTGGGGCTGTGTGTGTTTCTGGTAGTTTAAGTTTGTATTTGTATGCAGTTATCCAGTGAGACCAACAGTACAGTAACCCAACCGGCCGGTCAGCCATTTAAAGACCCCCATCTTTTAATAGCTGTAGAGAATCTGTGTCAGTTTGATGTTTGTTGCTGACTCTTTTCTGCCCTGTGTGTGTCGGTGTGTGTCCTGCCAGACGTCTTGGTGAGTGTCGCTGTCATGTCTTCCTGGGACCAGAAAAAGACTGCCTCAGATAGACTGTGACACGCTGTAATGGAACTGATGGAACGGTATAGCTGTCATAGAACGATGGAACGGTATGACTATCATAGAACGATATGACGCTTATAGAACGATGGAACGGTATGACTATAATAGAACGATGGAACGGTATAGCTATAATAGAACGATGGAACGGTATAGCTATAATAGAACGATGGAACGGTATAGCTATAATAGAACGACGGATCGGTACATCTAATAGAACGACGGAACGGTACAATTAATAGAACAACGGAACGGTACAACTAATAGAACGACGGATCGGTACATCTAATAGAACGACGGAACGGTACAATTAATAGAACAACGGAACGGTACAACTAATAGAACGACGGAACAGCTAATAGAACGACGAAGCGGTTCAGCTAATAAAACGACGAAGCGGTTCAGCTAATAAAACGACGAAGCGGTTCAGCTAATAAAACGACGAAGCGGTTCAGCTAATAAAACGACGAAGCGGTTAAGCTAATAGAACGACGGAGCGGTTCAGCTAATAGAACAGATTCCACATAATTGAACTTACGGAACGGTTCAGCTGTATTTGAACTGACGGAACGGTTGAGTTGTATTTGAACTGAAGGAACGGTCCCAGCTGTATTTGAACTGACGGAACGGTTGAGCTGTATTTGAACTGAAGGAACGGTTCAGCTGTAATAGAACTGAAGGAACGGTTCAGCTGTATTTGAACTGAAGGAACGGTTAAGCTGTATTTGAACTGAAGGAACGGTTCAGCTGTAATAGAACTGAAGGAACGGTTCAGCTGTAATAGAACTGAAGGAACGGTTCAGCTGTAATAGAACTGAAGGAACGGTTCAGCTGTATTTGAACTGAAGGAACGGTTCAGCTGTATTTGAACTGAAGGAACGGTTCAGCTGTAATAGAACTGAAGGAACGGTTCAGCTGTATTTGAACTGAAGGAACGGTTCAGCTGTATTTGAACTGAAGGAACGGTTCAGCTGTATTTGAACTGAAGGAACGGTTCAGCTGTATTTGAACTGAAGGAACGGTTCAGCTGTATTTGAACTGAAGGAACGGTTCAGCTGTATTTGAACTGAAGGAACGGTTCAGCTGTAATAGAACTGATGGAACAGTATAACTGTAATAGTGAGGGAACAGTATAGCTGTAATTGAACGGATAAAACCGTTTTCGTAATGTCGCGTGTCGTTACTATACTGTTTTCAACATATATTTCGGGACTGTCATTCATTTAAACGAAAAACATCACAACAGAGTGGGAGCAGAACACCATCTAGGGGTGATAGTCTCGTTTGCGAAACAGATTCCACATACTTTAAACAACTAATATAACGACGGAGCGGTAAAAACTCATAGAATGACGGAACGGTACAACCCTACATTGATTTCCAACATCAGCAGATTGTTTCATTTACACAGAGGTTATTCCCCTGATAGCACATGAACTTGCATTACAGAAAAATCATTGGCAAAACATAGAATAAAAAATAGAATAAAAACATAACTGGTGGATTCCATAGTAGATTCAATCAGGAAGCTATAAAAGCTAACAATGCAGTGAAGTTTAAGCGCTCAGCCATAAGCGGACGACCGTACTCATGTTGAACCGGTATCCGAACGACATTAGCCAACTTGTTAATGCTATCTAGCAACAGTATTAACGAGTTGGCTAATGTTGAAGTAAGATATTTAACTGTGTGTCAAACATTTGGAGCGCAATGAGGATTGAGTCAGTCCTTAATTAAATGTAATGAGGATCTCAAAGTTTCCACACTGAACTCTTACTTCTGCCTACAACGAACTGTTGCCCGGAAGTGCAATTAAGGTGAATTCTGGACATGCACTACTGCTCGGCTTCTAGCTAGCGTTTGATTTTAGCTAGCTTATTTAACTGTGACTACTGTTTTTCAATGTGGCAGTGTGAGCTAATTTACGCTATAATTTTGTTTAGCTGTTATATTCAATCAGCATTTCTGAATCGAACCATCAGGTTTATAATGGTGCTCAAAACACTTTGTAAAGATGTGAAATCTTATAATATGTCATGCTCGTCCAAGAACACCAGCCAAACAGGCGCTGTGCATGCATGTTTTGTGCCATTTGCCGAACTCTGTCGGAGCGATTCCTTCCCGTGGCAACTGAATAAGAATGTCTGTCTACAGCAGGGGTTCTCAAATCTAGGCCTCGATTTTCAATTCTACGTTATAGTTAATTACATTCACCTGGTGTTCCAGGTCTAAATGAGTCAGTATTGTGAAGGCTGGAATGGAAGCCAGCATTACCTTGGGTCCCGAGGCCTGGAGATGAGAACAGATTATATACTGATCTAGAGTACAGATTATTCAAGATATGGAAACCCCTAGTACTGTAAACCCAACTGAACACATTAATACCAGGGAGAAATCTTCAGTGGACCAATTACAGATCAGTGGACTGGTGCAGTACAGATCAGCGCTGTCTATGCAAACAATCAAATATTGCATGAAATGTACACCCTCATCAAATATTAGGGTGGTTTTATAATGACGTGGGTTGGTTTTACAGGTTCTGTTACAGATGTCTGTGAATGTGTAAATGCGTGGTGCAATCAACATTATTGTTTGGGTAGAACATTGTACTTTAAAAAACATTCTCCGAACATAGGTTTCCATGAAGGGTTGTGTGTCTTCCAAAAGGAAATCGACCACAATTACACACAAAAAAAACATGAAAGGTTACGAAGCGATAATCTAATGTTCTATGATGGCTAATGAAAAGTCCAGATCTGAATCATATCCATTACCTGTGACGAGAGCTGAAATCAGCCTTTAGTTCAGGGGACCCCTTTAAACATTGATTAATTAGAGCATTTTGCAACAGAAGTAGGCCAGTTAGCCTGGAGAAGTGTGTACCAATCTCAGTGATGGCTACAAGAAGCGTTTCTCTGCATCTATCTTCACCAGAGGCTGTGCAATCACTTACTAGTTCCGGGGTGTCTATAATTGCAATGTCAATCAGCTTTCTTTTCTAAATATGGTGACCAATTTCCTTTAAAAATGTTGTTGTTTTTTTTTGATAATTGTATGAGTAAGATGAGTAAGGGTATGTATACAGCGCCGGAAAAAATTATGACCACTGCACCTTTTTTCTTTCCTTTCCGAAAAAGTCAAAGGAAGGTTTTGAGAGAGGAATAGAAGGGTTAAAATTTAGACTGCTGCAAATTGAATGCTTCTGTTCCTCATTCAAAACTTTCCTTTTCAACTTTTTTTGGAAAGGAAAGAAAAAGGTGCAGTAGTCAGAATTTTTTCCAGAGCTGTATGTTTGGCCCTATCAAAAGCTGTAATGAAATGCTGAAAGCTGAAATTAGACTGATGGTTTCTAAAATCATAGTACAGGAACACAAGGAGGGAAACACTGTTCTGGACTGGTTTCAGACTGCAGGGAAACACTGTTCTGGACTGGTCTCAGACTGCAGGGAAACACTGTTCTGGACTGGTCTCAGACTGCAGGGAAACACTGTTCTGGACTGGTCTCAGACTGCAGGGAAACTCACTGTTCTGGACTGGTCTCAGACTGTAGGGAAACACTGTTCTGGACTGGTCTCAGACTGCAGGGAAACTCACTGTTCTAGACTGGTCTCGTAGTGAGGACACTCATCCTTCAATGGTTACTAGTTCTACCTTCTAAGTACAGTGCATCACTCTCTGGTACCCTGTGTGGTATCTGGTAGCTGTTCATACCAGGACCGGTTCCTTGCCGACCCGATATCTAGACCTAGTAAGGAGAGACGGGTGGTCAAGACCCGTTTCATCAGAAGCACATTCATTGACAGATGTCCTACAGCATGAGAAGGTTGTAGATGATGTGTTCTTCTTTGTGCCTGATGGTGTTGTTTTGAGGTGCTCATTTGCAAAATGGAGACCTTTGCTGACCAGCTTCTTATAATCCCTGCAGCCCCTTGGAAAATCAGCTTGGAAGCCTCGGATATACAGGCAGAGCTTCAGACAAAGACCATCAGCGGGGGGAGACACGGGGGGAGACACGGGGGAAGACACGGACAGACAGGCGGACAGAGGGAGACAGGCGGACAGAGGGAGACAGGCAGCGACTTTCAGACGCCATTAGTCACATTGTCTTATTGTAAATGTGTTTTCACGATGGACTTAGGCAGATGACACTGTTCTCCCTCTGTGGCATATTTGTGTTTCCTATCCGTGGGTTTGTTTGTGTGTGTTTGTGTGTGTTTGTGCCTACGGATGTAGCCAGCAGCCAACCAGCTCCTATTGACCGAAGGGCATTAGTAAACAACAACATATCAAGTTACCTGCGTGGCGCAATATTTATTGTCGTATTAGATAGTTGGAGAAACCTTATTTTGATGATCTCATTTAGAGAGATTACAGTTATACACAGATGACTGTGTATTTGATAAAGGGCGTCATGCCAACATCCTGAAATTTCCCTTTAATTATCCTCTATACATTTCCCTGTCTTTATTACTTCAAGACAACGCTGGAGAAGTTCTGCTCTTTCTACAGAGAATCAGCTGGCTTTGCTGATGAGGTTAAATGACAGAAGTTGGTGTGTGCGTGTGAGACTAGGGTTGTGCCCACTTATCGCCTGGCTGCTCTCATGCTTCCTACTGTGGGGTTAAGCAGCGGAAAACGCTCACCCACCCACACAAAAACGAACACACACACACACGCCTACATGCAGAAAATGGGTACATCCAGATCAAACACCTATGGATTACAACATCGACACTGATTGATCAGTTCTGTCTGCCTGACTTAGTGGTGAAGGTTGATTCTAAGATGTTTCCATCTCTGATATTGTTTCATTCATTTTCTGTTCTGCTGTGGGTCTTTGGTTGAAATTCTTCCAGTTCTGGCCACTGGTGGTCACTATGGCAACTAGAGCTATGTAAATAGATGATTTGGTCCATATAATGTTTGGTCTGTCATACGATATGAATCTGAACCCATGAAACCATTGGGGGGGGGGGTAAGATGTCATATGATAACAACCTGAAACCATTAGGGCAGAGGGGGCATGATGTCATATGATAACAACCTGAAACCATTAGGGCAGAGGGGGCATGATGTCGTATGATAACATCCTGAAACCATTAGGGCAGAGGGGGCATGATGTCATACGATAACAACTTGAAACCATTAGGGCAGAGGGGGCATGATGTCATACGATAACAACTTGAAACCATAAGGGCAGAGGGGGCATGATGTCATACGATAACAACCTGAAACCATTAGGGCTGAGGGGGTATGATGTCGTACGATAACAACCTGAAACCATTAGGGCAGAGGGGGCATGATGTCATACGATAACAACCTGAAACCATTAGGGCTGAGGGGGCATGATGTCATACGATAACAACCTGAAACCATTAGGGCAGAGGGGGCATGATGTCATACGATAACAACCTGAAACCATTAGGGCAGAGGGGGCATGATGTCATACGATAACAACCTGAAACCATTAGGGCTGAGGGGGCATGATGTCATACGATAACAACCTGAAACCATTAGGGCTGAGGGGGTATGATGTGGTACGATAACAACCTGAAACCATTAGGGCAGAGGAGGCATGATGTCATACGATAACAACCTGAAACCATTAGGGCAGAGGAGGCATGATGTCATACGATAACCTCTAGACACTAATTTGCCAATCTGTCCCCCCCCCCGTTTTGTTTCCCCATAAAACCTGTAGATGATGTATGTATTAGATGTGAATTAGATTCTTCCTCCATAGGCGTGGTCGCTCTTAACTCACACCAAGAGTCATTGAGCCGATGTTACGTGAGACAGACGCCCACTCCTTCGGGCGTTACACAGTAGCACTCATGTTGTATTGGTCGTTTTTAAAAGCATGTATTTCGGTTAAATGGATACTATTCAAATAACAGCACACGAGTAAAATCCTGTTCAATGCACCTTCCTAGGATAAGAAGAGGAGGTGTGTGCTCAAGGCCCAAGTCTTTCTCCGTTGTTCTCTGTAGAATGGAGTGTGTTTATAGAAATGGCTCTATTCTTACCTTTTGTGTTTCTAGAACTTTGTGCGCTTGCCTCTGTTAGTGTGTGTGTGTGTGTGTGTGTGTGTGTGTGTGTGTGTGCTGGCATTGTACGTGCCTGTGGTCCTGCCGGTGTTATCAGAGTGACACCGAAAGCCTGCTTGAGGCGGGGAGACGATGGAGAGCGTGATTGGTAGAGAGGGAGGAGGGGTGGGAAGGGAGAGGAGAGGAGAGGGGAGGGGCAGTGATGGAGTGCTGAGGAATGTGTGGGGGGTGCAAAATGAAAGGAGAGGGGTTCTCCCCTTTTTACACCAGGGATTCCTTTACTGCAGTCATCAGTAGTTCAGCCTTTACTCTCCTTCCCTCCTCTCTTCCCCTCTCTCCCTCCTTTCTCCCTCTCTCCCTCCTTTCTCCCTCCTTTCTCCCTCTCTCCCTCTCTCCCTCCTTACTCTCTGTCTCTGTCTGTCTGCCTCTCTGTCTGTCTGCCTCTCTGTCTGTCTGCCTCTCAGCCTTCCACGTCACACAGACTTCCCCGGGTACACATCCACAATCCCAGGCACGTTTCTCAAAAAAGGATGTGTCAGTCTACTGCAGAGTAGCTTACACACACACACACACACACACACGTGCGCACATGCACGCACACACACACACACACCCTTTGTCAGGCTGTTTTACTCCAGGTTTCATTCATCACCATCTCTCTCTTCCTATTATCCCTTCTTCCTCTGATCCTTTCTTCCTTTACATCATTATCTTCCTCTCCTCCATCCCTCCTCTCCCCCCTCTCTCCATCCCTCCTCGCCCCCCTCTCTCCATCCCTCCTCTCCCCCCTCCCTCCATCCCTCCTCCCCCTCTCTCTCCCTAGCAGTTTGACATTGATTCCAAGGTTCCGGTTCTATCGACTTGGTTGCTGTTGAATATTTCAGCTGCTCCGTCGGTGGCTGTGTGCTGTGCTGGGGAGAGACGGGCTTTCTGAGCCGGCACAGTTGCACCATACTTATGCACAGTCGCATCATAGTATATTGCGTCATGCCCTGCTGCAGTGCCCAGTACTGGCAGAGTGTAACGCTGACACCATCCTTCACACGTCAACCCCCAGTGGCGCCCTATTCCCTAGGTGGTGAACTTCTTTAGACCAGGAGCAATGTGCCGTAGTGCCCCAGGTGTGTGTGTGCGTTTTAGGTCTAACTATACTCATGGGGACAAAATGTCCCCATGAGTATAGAGAAACCGCAAGAAATTGGACTCATGCAGACATTTTGCCGGTCCCCATGAGGCAAAAGTCAATTTCTGGCTCAGGGTTTAGGTTTAGGGTCAAACTTACAATTAATTTTAGGGTTAGAATTCAGGTTTCTTTAAGGTCCAGGCATTGTTGGTTAAGTTTAGTGTTAAGGTTAGGCATTACACCTAGGTAATGTTTAGGCATAAATATTATTTTATTGAGGTTAAGGTTAGGGTTAGTTAGATAAGGATTAGGTCAAGGTTAGGATTAGGGTAAGGGTTAGGGTTAAGATTAGGGCAAGGGAGCATGCAATTTCTATTTTCTGGTCCCCATGAGGTTAGCTGTACAAACGTGTGTGTGTGTGTGTGTGTGTGTGTGTGTGTGTGTGTGTGTGTGTTAATATCGGGAAATATTCATTGAAATGCCTTCAGTGGCTGTTGTTGTTAATAAATGGCCCTGCCTTCTCCCAGACGTCCCTGTTATGACAGAACACACACTCACACAAACGCACACCATAATGGCCCTCTTTACACAATCTGATCAACAGAGGCCGCAGCAGGGTAATCAGTGTTTGGGCTTCCCTTATTGCATTCATGTGGAGCAACCGCTAATCGTTATTGGATCACGCACGCACGCACACACGCAGCTGTTATTGCAGTGCTAATCGTTACTGACACATTCCCCCCCTGGGGTGACGTGTTGTATGACACCACTCGGATGTCATCGCAGAGTCAGCATCACCTTTATCTGCTAAGTACATTTTACACATCCTCAATACCGTGACATGCTGTCTAAAGAAAGCCCAGAGAAAGCATAGATTCTTTATATGCTAGTTAGCGCAAACCTCATTAGCTCATTAGGTTTGAGCTAATGATATGAGCTGTACATACTTTTCACACAACTGTTATATATACCACCCCTGAAAGGGTTTCTCCAAAACTACTTGGCCATTGTGGTCTGGACAGACTGGTCAAAGGGGAAGTTGTTTGGCCGCAATGCCAGACGGCATATTTTGGAGAAAACCATTTATCTTTTTCAGCTGTAGAACCGCATACCAATTGAAAAGCGTGGCGGTGCTGGCGTTATGCTTTGGGGCTGCTTTGCTGCCTCAGTTCCCAGCCAGCTTGCTATTACTGAGGCAAACATGAATTTCGTGTTGTACCAGAGAATTGTTGAGGGAAATGTGATGCGAGACCTAGCATGGTTTTAACAACAGGGCCAAGATCCAAAACACGAATACAATGCTACAGCAGTATGACTCAAAAGAACAAATGCGGCTACACAACTTTCTAAGAGTTGTAATTACTTTTTAACATGACTATATATTCATTGTGGTTTTGTATCTAAGAACAGTTTGAGGGTATTGGCCAGAGTTCATTAGATAGTTACCACTGCCAAATCCCTGTCACCAAGAGTGTATCCGTCCATTCAGCTTTTAGCTGATCCGCAGTTGTTAAAAGGGGCACTACGCCGTTTAAATGTTTGTTAAACAGCCGACGGATCAATCTAGTGTGTGATGTCCACATCTGACTTATGCGACATGATTGGCAGAATCATTCTCTGATTAACAGCTAGAATGGCTAATAAACGGTTGAATGATTGACTGTAACAGTTATTGAACTCCACTGCAGGGTTGATGGTCTCCTAGAGCTTGGCCTGGAGCTTGACCCCAGGGCCCGCTGCCCCTTGGGGCTTGACCCCAGGGCCCGCTGCCCCTTGGGGCTTGACCCCAGGGCCCGCTGCCCCTTGGGGCTTGACCACAGGTCAAGCTATATTGAGAAATGGATGGACTACAGCACAGGTTTTAAAGCAAATATATCTACCGAAAACAGTAACCAAAAGCAGTCTTTTAATCTCTATAAGTGATACAGTGTTCTTAAGTTTAAGAGATGAAAAACAAAGAGCACAGTGATATACAACATTCAGTGACATTAAAGTAAATGTATTTTCCTATGAAATTAGATGGTAGTAAAACTTCAGCTTACTTACTAATTCTCAGTTCTCACCCGGAGTCACACAGGGCTTCTTCTCAGGGGTTCAGTGGAAACGGATGAGAGGTGGGCCGATGTCTGACTGTTGCCACATCACAGAAGAAGCGTCTGCTCTGAGAGAGAGGCGAGGAGAGTGACTTTATGGTGTAGCCAAGACACCCAGTGTTTAGTAATGAGGCTGAGCTTGAGAGTGGAGATATCCGTTAGTTCAGTTTAGTTCAGTTTCTCTGCAGCTTATCTCTTCTCTAACACTCAGAGTTTACAGTGTAAGTTAGCATAGAGCTGCTCACTCAGGGACGTCTTCAAGATGTTTGTCTCGGCACGCAGTGTAATAAGATGTCCGCCTAGGCTTACAATGTAATAGGCTACAGGGACCTCTATGAGCAGACCAGCTCTTGGTCTTTCTTACTCAGTCACACACACAATCACAAACACACACACATGCTACTCTCAGAGTATCCTGTTATCCTGAAGATTACCTCACCGATGCTGAAGGTAGAACCCGAGGGTGTGAGGTTGGGATTGAGCTGCGACTAGGTCTGTTACAATTATTCATCGTTTTTGAGCAAGTTATGTAAATAATTAGTACAGCAGACCGAGAAATCAAACATCACAAACTGCACGTCAGCTATTTGAAGTTCAGTTGACTTCGCTTTACCCACGACTATGTTGTTGTGACAAACAGTCGTTACCGCAGATTTAGTTAAATATGGAATCGGTCCATATTTCACTGAAAGCATTAACGTTACAATTTCCAAATTATACTATCCATATTTGACCATCTGAATGATGAAATTCAGTTTAAAGCGTATATATTATAGTCTGATAAGTTCTGTCTGTCAGAAATCTATATTAAACAAATACAGTTTGAAGGTATCTTGACACTGATCAGCTTGAGGCACGTGGAGGCACGGGAATTATTTGATTGCAAAACGGAATCAACCGAGGCTGAATCAGTGAATGCGTAGTTTTCTGTGTAAGTCTATGACTTGATGTTTGATGGAGCAGCAGGTCTAAAGTGTGCGGTGATGGACAGTTAGCTAGCAGGCTATGTAGTGTTTTATTCAGTCACCACTTGACTGTCTTTGACAGCAGCGCTTATTGCAGTGCTTGTGCTGCCCTGCGCGGTTTGTAACTTCACACCTTTAAACTAGCGGCACGAAATGAAGAAAAGGCCAGTTGAATAGTTAATCACAATTCTTTTCGTGACAATTGTCGACTTCAGTGTTATGGTCGTGATAGCCCTAGCGGCGCCGTTTGTTGGTTTTATTTTGATCTGGGTCGAGCTTGTCTGTCAAGTTTTGTACAAGGTTTGTACAAGGTTTGTCTGTCAAATGCACTGAACGACACAGAGACATCATGCACAATAATATTCTTGTGCGATGGAAACCCGACAACTACGTATTGTGAGTTAAAAAGATGAGTATATAATAAAAAATATACCTAGACAGAAAATTATAAAAGCAACAATTGTGAAGTGTGTGTTTTAGAGGAAGAGTGACAGAGACTTGGCGCTACAGTTTGTGTACTGTTGTGGATAATCAGCTTGTTTGATACAGTTAGAATCACAATCAGATTTATTTTACTGTGACACACAGGCAGTCAGACAAACCCAAGGAAAATATGGATTTCAGAGTGGGTTTCTGTGTTTTACTTGACATTTTTACCTGGTTTGTTGCACTGACATTAAAAAGAGGGGTTTTGATAGGTATGATGACTAGGTTTTCACTGTGATGTTGTTAGGCAGTATGCTTAATTCAGTAAATATTATTTAAAGCTGCTGGCTTTGGCAAAACCTTCACAGTCTGTCTATTTATGGCAATCATACCAGCAGGAATAGTAGTAAGGTATGTTTACATTATTTTAACAATTCAGAGTGTTGTTGTAGATGCTTGTTTTTAGCAACAAGGAGCTCTTTGGGGAGAAGTGGTTTGTATAGTGTGTGTGTGTGTGTGTGTGTGTGTGTGTGTGTGTGTGTGTGTGTGTGTGTGTGTGTGTGT